>OY992896.1:58751431-58773931 GCA_963921405.1 Cepaea hortensis
TGTGGGTGTAAAACTCGTCTGAGCTGATTTCCAGTACCTGAGGCGTCAGTATAATGTACCGAAATGTAGTTTCGGTAGTAAAACGTGGCACCGTGGCAACGCGCCTGCTGTTTCGATGAGTTATAATATACAGCAACGATGTCACTGTGTAGACTTTGAATCTTGAAACAACGACAATAAATAACTGGACTCAATGAGGAACGATCCTTGAGAATGATTACCATAGCGCGTCTCGTGTGTAAGCTGGTGAAAACGTCAACATGTCCGACGGGAAATCCATGGAGGGAAGTGCCCGTGTGAAGGGTAAAGTCCATCTTCTGTTGTATGTCAATATAAGTGTCCAAATGCTCCAAAAATAATGTCCAATAAGTGTATGTATCTGTCTCGATTGTAAGATGGATGTGTGGTGGCAGACACAGTATAATTCCTCACGTAAATGAATAGCACAGAATTTAAACAATTATATTTTTGACTTTGGGGTGTGCTGATGTTTTGGCATGTGCATTTTAGTGGCTAATGGCTGAACGTTGCTGGCATTCCCGGAATACGAGTCCTCCACGTGCCATACTGTAGATCGCATTAATATAACAATTGTAACAAGCCAACAGTATGCATCTAACTTCTTCTGGCTCAAAGAACTGTACAACAAGCAATTGGAGCCGCAACTCTGAACATGATGGATGAAGTAGACTCTGGGCTTTGAATAATAAATAACGCTGTTTACTTGCTCCAACGTATACCGGTTGCTTCATTAAACATTACATTTCAATATTCATTAAGAGCCTGTGATACCAGGGCGGGGCTTAAGAATGTTTTACATGAATATGTATGCATCGAAGACAAACCTGGTTTCTATTCACCCGCAGACGACCTTCTGTCCATTTCACTCAGTGTTCGTCTCGCCGCTCTAAGTACAATCTGTCTAGTTTCTCTGCCTGCAGGTTCGTTACTTTTGTGGCGATATCTTGTAGCATGTTCGTCACTGCTATTATAAGTCTAGCCACTAGTCTTTATACCAACACTGAACCATATCCACGCCAATGTTTCCTCTTAAAATTTGCACTGCCTTCTCGGTTCCATGTCCCCGTAAGTCTGCCGTTGTTGCCCTAATCGCTCTGTGACGTTTCTGTTGTTTCCAACGCGTCCCTTAGTTTTTTTCGTATTTTGGCGTCGAGGATTTCTCTCTAATTCATATGACGTCATTTTTGTTTGCACTCACTATATGGCACTGTAGTAGTGGCAGCAACCTGTAGTAGTAGCAGCAACCTGTAGTAGTAGCAGCAATCTGTTGTAGTAGCAGCAACTTGTATTACGGGCAGTAACCTGTAGTAGTGGCAGCAACCTGTAGTAGTAGCAGCAACCTGTAGTAGTAGCAGCAACATGTATTACTGGCAGCAACCTGTAGTAGTGGCAGCAAACTGTAGTTGTAGCAGCACTCTGTATTACTGGCAGCCACCTGTAGTAGTGGCAGCAACCTGTTGTAGTAGCAGCAACCTGTAGTAGTGGCAGCAAACTGTAGTAGTAGCGGCAACCTTTAGTAGTAGCAGCAACCTGTAGTAGTAGCAGCAATCTGTTGTAGTAGCAGCAACTTGTATTACGGGTAGTGACCTGTAGTAGTGGCAGCAACCTGTAGTAGTAGCAGCAACCTGTAGTAGTAACAGCAACCTGTAGTAGTAGCAGCAACCTGTAGTAGTGGCAGCAACCTGTAGTAGTGGCAGCAACCTGTAGTTGTAGCAGCACTCTGTATTACTGGCAGCCACCTGTAGTAGTGGCAGCAACCTGTAGTAGTAGCAGCAACCTGTAGTAGTGGCAGCAAACTGTAGTAGTAGCGACAACCTGTATTAGTAGCAGCAACCTGTAGTAGTAGCAGCAACCTGTAGTAGTAGCAGCAATCTGTAGTAGTGGCAGCAACCTGTAGTAGTAGCAGCAACCTGTAGTAGTAGCAGCAACCTATAGTAGTGGCAGCAACCTGTAGTAATAACAGCAACATGTAGTAGTAGCAGTAACCTGTAGTAGTGGCAGCAACCTGTAGTAGTTGCAGCAAACTGTAGTAGTAGCAGCAACCTGTAGTAATAACAGCAACATGTAGTAGTAGTGGTAACCTGTAGTAGTGGCAGCAACCTGTAGTAGTGGCAGCAAACTGTAGTAGTAACAGCAACCTGTAGTAATAACAGCAACATGTAGTAGTAGCAGTAACCTGTAGTAGTGGCAGCAACATGTAGTAGTGGCAGCAACCTGTAGTAGTAGCAGCAACATGTAGTAGTAGCAGTAATCTGTAGTAGTAGCAGCAACATGTAGTAGTAGCAGTAACCTGTAGTAGTAGCAGTAACCTGTAGTAGTGGCATGTGTATGGATTACATTAGAGTTCAAAAGGAGCGACCCAAAAAAAAAAAAATAGAGAGACAGAACTATTTGTAGACAAGTAGACAATCACACAGACAGAGTCTTAAAAGTTTGTTGTATATCCTTTCCAGGAGGTAGCAGTCAACTCCAGTAATGTTTGGCTGTTCGTGATTCCTGGACAAGTTTACGTTCAGTAGTTTGCCATTGCTTTCTGAACGACCGGCACCTATGCCATTTCATAAAACACCAACACAGCTGTGTTTCGAACCCGGTATGTGGGGTTACGAACTGCGTCGGTAACCCATTGGCCACGGAGCCGGTCTGGTAGATAGGTATTAAAATAGGCAGATTGAGAGACATGCGGGTTGACGGATTGATGTTTGATAAATGGATATAGAGACAAACAAATAGAAAGACAGACAGACAGGCAGGCAGGCATACAGACAGATAGGCAGGCAGGCATACAGACACACAGACCGAAAGACCGATAGACAGACTGGCATATACATAGACAGACAGGCAGGCAGACAGACATATAGATAGGCAGACAGTCAGACAGACCGACCGACCGACAGTCCGACCGACAGACAGACAGACAGACAGACAGACAGACAGACAGACAGACAGACAGACATAACAGTGTACAATGACACCACAATGTCTTAACTAGCCGGCAAATGAAAATGATCTGTCTGCTGGCACAGCAACTTCAGTTATCGATAAGAGACCAAGACGAATTGAGCATCAAATATTCACGGATGTGGAAGGAACACGATCGGGGCAGAGATTTGAAAAGAACAGGGTCAAGTGACAACAGAAATAAACATTGATTTATCTAATGGATTGGATAAGACTACAGTCCCATACTGGAAACAGCCGTTTTGGTGTCGCAAGTTTCAAGGCTTCGCATATTGTAAGCTAGCTAGTAGAAAGCGAGCAAGAGATACAAAACCTAACATCCAAAAAAACAAAAACTATGATAATTAGCAGCGGAAAGGCAAGGTCATCACTGAACACCACAGTAAACGGGGAGATACTGGAACAAGTAACAAGTTTCTCTTATCTTGGACATATAATAACAGATGATGCAGAAGTGAAATACAAATCAATAAAAGAATAGGAATGGTCAAAAATGCTTTCATCATCATAAAATCTGTATTAACATCTAAAGAGATTAACACAGCATTACAAATGTTTAGAATTGTCAAATGTATAGTCAACACTACTATATGGCGCGGAAGCCTGGACACTGAACAAGCAATTAGAAAGTCGAATAGAGGCCCTGGATTGAAGATTTACAGATGAATGGGTCGTATTTCATAGAACCAAAAACAATCAGATACAAAGGTTGTTGAAAAATTGGGAATGAAAAGAGAGTTGATGACAGAAATAAAAAAAAGAGTCTAGTGAAATATTTCGGCCACGTTAAAATACATAACACTCTACAAAAAACCATACTGGAGGGCAAGGTTGAAGACAAACGAGCAAGAGGTAGCCAACGATACAAGCAGGAAGATAACATCAGGAGATTGAAGAACATCATTATGGCATAATGTACATTTAGGGCGAGAAACAGACAGTGTTGGACATCCATTGCAGCCAATCTTCATAGTGGAGATGGCACCTGATTTATTGATTGATATTGATAGCTGCGAAATGGGAGTGAGAGGCCAAGTTATTTCCTTGTAGCGTTTCTTTGCACACAATTATCAGCAAATTCTGAAATATTGTCTCCCCTGATTAGGTTGAAGTGAATTTAGAGTTGTACTGGTAGGGAAAATATAATCCCGATTCTGTTAGATATTAAACCCGGACCTCTTCATTTCCAGGAAATGGAAACATACTCCGCTTTGTTGAACCACTCGCGTGCCCAGTCCATAAGAAGGAAACACATGATTCGCATCTTCTCATCTCATCTCTTCTTGTTCCTCTTGTACATAAACAACGGGGGAGTGCCCGTTTATGGGCTTCATATATCGTGATTACCATGGACTCTGTTATTCCCTCTACAAATTATTTCCATGGTCCGCCTCTTCTTCTGCTTCCATTTGGTCTGCACATTGTTGCTTGTTGTGGTATACCTGTATATTTGTCAAACTATGTCTCCGTTTATAAGACTTCGAAAAGCATTTCTTTTCGGATTTCCTTTTCCCAGCCTTTGAGTGTCCTCAGGGCAGCAGAATCATGTATCTTTAAGTCTGGTCCCTACCACTTTAGCCTGTCTTCTTCTTCTTCTTCTTCTTCTTCTTCTTCTTCTTCTTCTTCGTTCATACTGAATGTTTTTTTAAAGACGTAATTACGGTGTGTTTCGTTATGCACCTGTGGGCCAAAACCCTTTGGCCAACACATCCGATTTTAGCGGGCATGTTTTAATCAGGTTAACCGTCTTGGACGACTCTCTCTGTTGTGGTGCCGTCCATACCCTAGCTGGTCAAGTTCACGGTTAGCCCTCAAGGGAAGGCAGGGGCAGTGCATGGGCATTTACCGCCATCCAAGGAGGCTTCCATAATTGCAGAGACGATACATAGCACTCTGATACTGGGCTCACCCAAGGAATCGCCACTATCGTACATGGCTGCTTTAATTCCTCACTTCCGTGTATGGAGCACATCGTTCGCCACAGGCGCTCCCCGCATAAACCAGAAACGGCGGTCTGCAGACGGCGTCCACTCAGCGAGCTTTCGATTCGGACATGTGCTGGACGCTGTGCCCTTAAGACAAAATAGTCAGAGCTGTTCCAGGTACGAAGGACATTAACTCTCACTCGGAAGGTTTTGCGTTGTGCCAATTTTATTTGCACATTTAGGACGGCACATCCGACTTCTACGGGCGTTGTTGTTCAAGATAGCCTTCCTGTGGGTTACGAGCGACATTTTACTGTTGTGGTGTCGTCCGCATCTCAGGTGGTCAAGTTAGAACGGCTATAGACACGGTCAACACTCAAGGAAAGGCAGGGACAGACCATGGGCATTCCCCGCCACCCAAGGAGGCTTCCACAATTGCAAAGCCGGCACATAGCGCTCTGGGACAGGGCTCACCCAAGGAATAGCCACGTCCTGCTCATGACTGCTTTAATTCTTAACTTCCATGTATTTGGTATTTCGTTCGCCACAGGTCGCTCCCCACGCAAACCAGAAACTGTTAGTCTGCAGACGACATCCTCTCAGCAAGCTTGCGCTTCGGACTTACACGTAATGGATTCGCTAGCCAAGAGTTGCATTTTGTGTTAATGAGACGTTTTCCACCTTTGTCTGCTCTCACTCAATGGGTTTAAATTCAGACCTGCATCGTAACTATTGCATGCGACTGGGACGCTTTTTTCACCTTTAGTACTCGCTCACGAGATAGGCTGCATGTGCTGCAGGCTCAGCATCCTACCTCCATGCAGCAGAGAGCGAGTAACCACCTGGCCCTCTCATCCGGGGGAGGGGGGGGGGGGTCTCTCATATCCCTCAGCTGAGAACCTTAGAACAAGTGTTTGAACCAAGAATGTAGTGGCATTGTGCGCATGATTCGGACTTTGAGTGCAATGGATTTGCTTATCCCTAGCCTTTGACTGTCTCCAGTCTCCTGCAAGGCAGCAGGTGTGTCTCTCTCTTGGTCTGGTTCCTATCCATTGGCCTGTACTACATGTGAGACCTTGCCAGTAGCTGTGCTACCGTCGGCGTAGCTCTTGGGGTCATTGGAACACGAACGCCTCTCATCCGCTCTGGATACACTTCAGATTTGCTGGGGATTGAATCCGGACCATTGGCAGGCCAGAGCGCTAACCACTTTGCCAATGTAGCTCCAATGTTCAGTTACCCTCCTTGGAATTCACGTACTGCTGACTTTAGATAGAAATGGCAAACTACACAACGTTAACTTGCCCAAGAATCAGAAAAAGCCAAAAAAATGCTAGAGTTGACTGCTACGTCCTGTAAAGGACATGCAACTACTTTTGAACTGCAGTCCTCATATTGGTTATTTCTACTGTTGGCAGCTGATACCAAACTGGTTAGAACTTAGAGCTCTCACGTAATGTATTGAGAGTGTAACACTGGTGTGGGCAGATAACTATTATATAATTTCATGTTCATGCTGTATTTTCAAATTATTTCCCTTTGATTATAAGGCTGACTTAAACTCATTCATTTATTCATTCAGTAGAATGTTCTTCGCGGAAACTCGCTCCCATAACAACCTTCCCGAAAACTTCACGGTAATGAACAAGATTCCCACATCCGATACACCCATCTGGAGATCATCTGCCACATTCTGCACCCGTCTTCTCTTTGGCTTTTCTCTTCCTCTTTGCCTGGGCATATACCCCTCCATTATTGTTCTCTACAAAATTTTATGGCGTTTCCAGTGACCAAAATATTTCAAGTTTCATTGTTTTATGGTCTTCTGTAGCCAACCTTCTTCAGTATTCAAATCTTGTCATATGGATGCATGTGTTCTTTTCTGTAACCAAGATATTCTTAGAACTCGCCTATAACATTTGTATTCAAAGGCATTTGTGCGCTGTTCAGCTTGTTTAGTAAGTGTTTCTGTCTCAGAGGCATATGTTGCAATGGGAAAGATGCATGCTCTTAAAAATCTAATTGTTTTAGGTCTATATGTCCCACGTTACAATGTATTAAGTTGTTTTAGTTTTTGAAGAGCAATATATGTTGTCCTGTTAATTTCTTTCATTGTGTCACCATTGTTGGTAATTAATGACCCAATATATTCAAAATATTCACCACCTCCAATTTTCCCTCATTAACATATATTTATTTCTGCATAGTTGTGTTATCTGTATGCATTATCTTTGGTTTTGCTATGTTAAGATATAAGTTGTGATTTTCACTATTCTTTTGGGTTGAGGTTTCTATACCATTCTGTGATGTGGGTAGTAATAATGCATCATCAGCATATCGAATCTCTGATATTTCATGACCACCGATAGTTAGGGCATCATATTGCTTCTTGGTTATATCATCTCTAACATTTCTCATTATATCTTCGACTTACAGGTTAAACAAACAAGGGGACAGTACACATTCCTGTTGGACTACTTGCTTGATGTCAAACCAATCTATCTCGCCACCTATTCTAACTGTTGCTTGTTGGTCCAGACAGAGCATTGTTATGCGTTGTACTACATGTGATGGAAAGCCCATTTTCCTCACCATTTCCCTAAGTTTCTGATGTTTTACACTGTCAAATTTCTTTGAATAAAAAAAAATGAGAATAGGTTTACATTAAATTATCTACACTTCTCTATGATTAAACGCATTTTGAGTATGTGATCCCTTGTTCCTCTTCCTTGTCTAAATCCAGCTCGGACCACGTTAATCTCTTCTTCAATTTTCTTACGAAGTCTTCCCATTATAATGTTTAGTAGAATTGTATTCGCATTACTAATCAGGGCAACAGTTCTATAGTTGGTGCATAATTTCAGGTTGCCCTTTTAGTCATTAGTCATTAGTTGCTGTTCCGACGTCACGGTAACGTGTCGTCCCCATTATTCTCCTTTCCTGTGCCAGTGAATATGACACAAAATGCTCCTCACTGCCGCATGTGAAAAGTGGAACAGACATGAGTCTCGACAAACCAACAACAACCCGCACAGGTACACTGTGCTCTTTTTTGGTATTGGATTGAAGATGGTTCTCTTCCAAACTTTTCGCCAAATACCATATTTCCATATCTTTTTTTACAACATAATGCGTGATAGATTTGTATGCTTTCTTTTCCTCCCGTTTTAATTGCTTCAGTTGGCTTCTTATCACATCATGGTGATTTATCATTCTTGAGGTTCTTTATCCACCATACAATTTCATCTAATGAAGGTTCAGGTTCTGTCTCTGCTGTCATTGGTCCATTATGTCAGTCATATATTCACAGTCATTCGTATCATACATGACCTGCAGTATTCCTTCCACTGTTCTAGAATGTGTCTAGATTCAGATAAGGTAATTCCCAACTTGTCACAGATAACATTTAATTAGGATTGAACATTTCTTGTCAATAACTTCATTTTTATGATATTGCTTTATTCTTGTACAGCAATCTTGTATATATTGCTGTTTGTCCTTTCTTGTGTTCTTTCTTATTTCTCGAGTTAAAGATGTATACTTCATCCTGCAGTTATCGGATTCATCTCCTTTTTGTTTCAGTTCCCTTCGTTGTTTTATTAACTCTAACGTGTCTGATGTAATCCGTGGCTTATGTTGCTTATTTCTTGTCGGCATTAGATCTTTGGCTGCTGTCATGAAGATATCTCTAGCATGTACTGCCAGTTCATCAGGTGTCATTTCCTCTTGTAAAGTCATCAAGACCCTAAAACAATTCTTCACTTCGACGTTGTATGCATCTGGTATTTTTGTGAGGTCAAAGCGAAGTGACCTTGGTCCTCGGCTAAGCTTTTTGAGTTTTACTTTCACATCTGCCTCTAATAACTGATGATCTGTATCACAGTCTGAACTTCGTAGGGTTTTTGCCGATGGTATGCTTGATCTCAATCTTCTTTGTATCAAAATATATAATCTATCTGGCATTTGGTAGTACCGTCCGCGGACGTCCATGTGAAGAGTCTTGTTGGTTGTTGCTTAAAAAGTGTTTTTGGCTATCTTTAACGCATTTTCTGTGCGATCTTCAACACTAACAGTCTCAGTCCTTCAGTTTCGTCAATAGACTCAGGCAAGAGTTTATTCCATTAGGTTAGACACCAAGCAGTGGCGACATTTAAAATAGCATCCTTTGTGCTGTATCTCTTCCAAAATTCTTTGACAGTCATGTCATTATCAGATGTAAGCTCGATACGAGCTTTAATTAATGTACAGTACCTTCATATCATATGAAGCCCATAATCGGGCACTTTCACGAAGCTTATACTTCACCTCGACACCGCAAGTTACAAGAGGAACATGATGAGATGAGATGAGATGAGACCTTCATATCTTCAATTATGCCCTGATCTACAGTCTGAATGAGTGGAGTTGTATTCGCTGGTAGAAAGAGGCATGTTATTTTACCATCATCACTTTTGAGTTCACAAGAGGGGCGTGTCGGGGCATTGTCCATTAACAGCAGTGCTTCTTGCGGTAACATTTGTTTTGAGAAGATGACGGATAACAGAAACTGACGGTTAAATGAGTGACGGTTAATCGGAGTTTTACTGTACCTCTAATGTCGCAGTAGGTTTGCCTGATGGCGAGGGACACTGGTAATAGGGAAAGATAATACACCACGCAAAATTCAGTCCAGTATTACTAGAAATAGTGTGTATGAACTACGCTTGATTTTAAAGCGAGCGAGGACTAAACAAAATCTATGATGAATTTGACAAGCTTCATTATGGTCATCTGGAATCTCTTTGCGACTAAAACGTTTGTTACGTTCTCCATGTGGGACTGTATTGTGGAGTGTTGACTAGTTATCACACAATTTAGACATCTTTCGATGTAACCAATTAATCAGGCGCCGTCTGAACAATGAAGGTTGTCTGCAATGGATCTCGGAGACTGTCTCTAGCCCTGACTGTCCATTCTGTCAGATTTATGTCCGTCCATCTCTTGATGTTGTATTTCCACTTGTATCGGTGTCTACCTCTTGCTCGCTTGCCCCCCCCCCCCCCAGTAGTGTGTCCGTTAACGTGGCCGAAATATTTCATTTGCATCGTTTTTGTTTTTATTTCTTTTAGCAACTTCCTTTTTGTTCCCAGTTTTTCTAGAAATACGACATACTCTTCTGTATATCCACATCTCCAGGGCCTCTATTCGATTTCTAGTTGCTTGTTCAGTTTCCAGGCTTCCGTGCTATACAGTAGTGATGAATATACGTAACATTTGACAATTAGCATTTTTAATGCGTTGTTAATCTCTCTATACGTTAATACTAACTTTATGCTGCTGAAAGCATTCTTTTTTTTTTCATTCCTATTCTCTCTTTTTAAATTTCCATTTTACTTCTGCCATCATCTGTTGTTACAAGCCCAAGATAGGAGAACTTTGTTACTTGGTCTAGTATCTCCCCGTTTCATTGATGATCTTTCCTTTCCACTGCTAATTATCGATGTAAAGAGTACCACAAATTAGTTGCCATGATGGATTAGAGAGGCGAAGATAATCGTGTCTCGTTGTAACATGCGTTGGTTTAGTCTTTGCTTTCAGGAAAACGGTTTATATTGATCTAATTGAACACATTATTCATAGCTGTCTGCGAAATTAGAACAAGTTGTTATAAATCAGAAAGACACATATATAGACCGACATTGAATCCAATCAACCGTTCGACCGACAGACAAACATACATATAGACAGATAGACAGACAGATGCATAGATAGATACATTGACAGACAGGAAGGCGGGTGTGTAGGGAGACAGACATACGAACAGATAGACAGAGGTATATATACATATATATATATATATATATATACATATATATATATATATATATATATATATATATATATATATATATATAGAGAGAGAGAGAGAGAGAGAGAGAGAGAGAGAGAGAGAGAGAGAGGCACACTGGCAGATAGATTGACAAACAAAGAAACAGCTTGATAAAACTAACAACTCAAATTCCCATATAATAAACTATTCTAAAATAGCTATTCTATTTCGTAAATATATGAAGCAGAAACATCTAGAATTGAACACCAAATGGATATTTAAGCAACCGCTGAGAAAGTTCCTTGAGACCCGTTACCAAGCAAGCGAAAGTCTTAGATACGAGAACAAAAAGCATAGAACCCTCATGCCAGAGTCCCACAGTGACCTACCTAAGTGTGAAAAGATGGCTTTGATATGAATACTTTACGTGGTATAGAAATAGACCGGGGCGATAGGCAGATAAATGTATGAATGGAGCGTTAACGACAAACAAATACTGTGCCTGACTTCAATTTTCATTTCAATTTGTGGACATATTGTCTTTCATTATATCGCGATTTACCCAGAGAACAGGGATTTCCGTGAGAAGAGAATAAAATATAGTTTGTACAGTGTTAAACAAACACACTGATAAATTATCATAGTCATCATTCTCTAAAGAGAATAGTTAGACTGGAAGTGAATAGGGGATCTGGCCGAATGTCAGTACTGAAGAACACTACCAACCTCAGTACTGAAGAACACTACCTATCTCAGTACTGAAGTACATTACCTAACTCAGTACTGAAGTACATTACCTAACTCAGTACTGAAGTACATTACCTAACTCAGTACTGAAGTACATTACCTAATTCAGTAAAGAAGGACACTACCTGACTCTGTACTGAAGAACACTACCTGACTCAGTACTGAAGAACACTACATAACTCAATACTAAAGAACACTACCTATCTCAGTACTGAAGAACACTACCTGACTCAGTACTTCGACACAGTTATCTCCATACCTAGGAGGCAGGTTTAGCGTCCTGGCCTGCTGGCCTTGTAGCCATGTATTTGAATCCTCAAAGAGAGGCCTCGTTTTCTAAAATTGACCTGAACTTCCAATTCAACACAGCCTAAAAATGACCTGAGCTCCCATTTTAACCCAGCCTAGAATTTACCTGAGCTCCCAATTCGACCCAGCCTAAAATAGGTACCTGGAAATGTTATGGGGATGTAAAGGCGACAAGTACAGAGTGTAGTTTTAATGACTGTGCAGTTTTTGGAAATATCGCCGTTCCAAGTTTTATATTTACCTATTATGTTGCATTATGTTGCATGAACTCCACAGTAGGTAAATACAAAACTTTGAACGGCAGTATTTTCGAAAACTGCACAGACATTAAAAATACACCCTAAATGATATTAGCAAGTGCACCAATCGAGCACTGATTAGTGTATACAAGAAGCGTGCTAGCACAATACACCACATGCGCCTTAAGAAGTGTAACATAACCCGCTACTTACTTACTGTTCTACAAGAAACAAATGAAAACCGTAAACTGATTAGAGAAAATAGACGTAGACGGCCACAATTGTTTGGTCATGTTATGAGAAGAAATAATGACGCAGAGGTGCTTCCAAAGCACCAGGGCCGGGATCTATACTGGCCAAGACCTGCTGACGTGTCCACACCGTGCGTCCAGGGCAACAGGTCCCTTCAGGGACCTGGCTAACGTCAGTAGGATCGATGATTCCTCCGAAGCCGGAGAGTATCTGCCTGCATGGCGAGGAACCAGTAGTCTGCATATCAATAAGCCAGACATGGGACAACGGATACTCACGCAAACCTCAGGTCCGGTATGACATCACATTGATGTTGGACAACAGGATGTCTTCATCCGACAAATAGGACTTCACGCTGGAGTTCACAGTCAGGGAACACAAGCAAGCAAGCGAGAAAAAATAAATTGGAGAACTTGGTGACAACTGGCAAGATCGGGGGGGGGGGGGGGGGGGGGAAGAGAACAAGGGGAGGTTCATACATGGAGAAGTACGTACATGGATTGCTTGGCCACGTCGTATGGTGGAGACAAGAACACGGAGCTGATCCACGACTCTGGTGCTCGCATGAGATGGCGAAAAATGACCGCCCACGTTTGTCGGCATGGCACAAGATGAATGAATGAATGAATGCTATAGATTGAACAGATGAGCAGATGACTAACTTGTAATTTTATATGTGTGTGTGTGTGTGTGTGTATGTGTGTGTGTGTGTGTCGGTGGGTGGGTGTGTGTGTGTGTGTGTGTGTGTGTGTGTGTGTGTGTGTGTGTGTGTGTGTGTGTGTGTGTGTGTGCTGACATAGCCTTGGCCGCAACGTCAATTTTTTAAACTAAAGGCCGTGTTCGAGTCAAGCTTACCGATTCTGCTTCTCACTGTTTGGCGATTCATTCAGTACTTCCATTTTTTGGGGAAGCCACAGTGGCTCAGCGGTTCGCCCGCTTACCTGCCAGCCAGCAGTCATGCGTTTGAATGTGTTTGGTGGCGTTGATTTTATATGAAATTGACCTTGCCTTAGAGATCATCATAATCTAAAATATGTACCAGGAAATTATGGGGGAAGTATAGATAGCCGCCGTAAAATTGACCACATGACACGTCAACTATCGATTAATCTATACATACATGGGAATAGCACCATATACTGAATACTTCCCTTGGCGTGGAAAACGGACCTTAACTTGTTTTTCTTTATCCCTTTATGACGAGAAGTGCTTCTGCTGGTCGTGCAATAAAAAGCTGGTCATATAGAGCAGTAGTTCCCAAGCTTATCAAGCAGACGGCCATATCTACTACTTTCGGTAGTTAAACGGGCCGCAACGTTATAAAATTTTGTAAGTCGTGCAATATCATTCTTACATTTCTTAACTTAGATTTTAAATCAGTTTCGAAAATCGCTATTATTGTAATTAATTGGCAATTGTAACTGTTCTTCATAACCAGTTACTTAAGTTCAGATGCCAGTTTATCAGTCTGGGCACAAATCTGTCATGCCCAAAGTCATAAGCGCAGCACAGTTACTGTCGGTGAGTCTGAAACGTTGCTTGTTTTTGTTTTTAAATATATATATATATATATATATATATATATATATATATATATATATATATATATATATATATATATATATATATATATATATATATATATATATATATAACGATCATTGAAGAAAATATATAACGATCATTGAAGAAAATGACTGCTATAGTCCTATCGTGCCACTTTCTGGTAGCTGGCAGGCAACTAGTGGCCCGCGGGCCGTGGTTTGGGAACCTCTGATATAGAGGGACTTAGCTCAAGCTTGCCAGGCCGTAGCTTACAATTTTCCTTTGTCTATCGTGTCTTCTAATTGCTATCCTTCCCGTCTTTTCCATGAGTGCCAATATAAACTCATGAATGTAGTCACGTGTTATTGAAACGACCTTTGTGCAACCCCAACAACTGACACGCCAGTTACACCATGCAGTTTGCTGGTCAGGTCGCGGGGTCGAGCACCAACAGCCAAAATATATTCCAGACAGCTTGTAAACAGGATGCGCGCACAGATACTGTACGTGCCGACAAGAATGTGGCAGATAACAAACAGGATAAACATTACTGGCAATACATTCATTCTAAAATAACAACTAGGATTACACAACTCGTTGCACTTCGAACTATTAGTCTACAAGAGTTCAGGTCCCCTTCTCGCTGTCACCCACAGAGAGTAACGATGCTCAGATCCCCTCATCAATTCCCGCCCAGCAGGACGCGATGCTTAGATCCCCTGCTCAGCGTTTCTCTTAGCGTTTAGCGATGCTTTGATCTCTTCGGTGTTCCCCGTAGCGTGTAACGATGCTCAGAGCCCCTTCTAAGTGTTCCCTTTAGAGCAGTGTTTCCCAACCTTTTTTGTGCCATGCCCCACTTAAGCCTTTCTAAAATTCATATTGCCCCCCTCCCCCGCCCCACGCCCCCCCCCCCTTTCAACATATACATTATTTTTAATATTAAAAAATTGAAATGTTTACTAAAGAAACTTGAATGATAGGTTTTAGGAAGAAATCACTAGGTAATTATTGAGCAAACACAGTAAGTAAATTTTCAAAACATATAATGGAGAACTGAAATTCAAGTACAAAATAATTTTAATGAAAGATTTTTCTATATTATTTTAATTATTAGTAATTATTTATTATTTAAATTTAGTGAGATCCTTGCGCTTGATGCTTGCTGCAAAGAGATCTTATGTCAGGTTCCAATTTAGTTAACTTCAGTCTCAAGTCTCTCCGTTTTGTTATATTCAGCCGATTTCTTCCATTTTCGAATTGCCCCCCTTAACAGTCAAATTGCCCCCCTGTGGGGCGTGGGCCCCACGTTGAGAAACACTGCTTTAGAGTGTAGCGATACTCAGTTTCCCTCCTCAGTATCCCCCTCAGCATGTGGTCGTTGGAGACACCAGTGCTGTGCTGGTTGACTGTTCTTCTTTGGCACGCCACATGGCGCTCTTGTCTTTAAAAAAGTCGTCAGGGTCGACTTCATTGCACCGGGTTTTATCCCATATGGCTCAGTCTCTTTCCGCAGCGAACTGCCGAAAGCGTCACACAAAGCACGAACTCCGTAGCTGCAGCGACAACCCTCCGGGGTCTCCGAAATCAAAATGCACTTATGAACCGAAGGACGCGGTCCGGAATCGAACCCACAACCTTCGGAGCCTGAGTCAGGCAGCTTGACCACTTCGTCACGGAGACTCTCATTTAGCTCTTGTCTAGCTTTGCTCAGTTTAACTCAGTGTTCTTGCAGTCTGGTCAAAGCTGCAGAATTGGGTCCATTTCTTGAACCTTGTACTGAAGATATAAATTATTGAGCTCGGTTGAAGCAATTAAACCAAACATTGATTTGCTTTTGTTCTTAAATTACACGAATAACAATACAACAAAATAAACCACAATCTGGCATGACAACAAACACATATCCCAATTATCTAGATTAGTAACTGCAAGGTAACTACTGTCTACACATTGATACAAATTCCGCCGCAGAGCCGGCTCGACAAGAGTCTTCTGGTCGTCAGAAAGGGTCCCTTACCACTCTTTCCGGAATGTTTCAACCCTTTCCCTTCCTTACAGTTGCTAGGGGAGGGCTCACCCAAGTCATAACTCCAAGTGTTTTTCTCCTGTAGTTAATTCATACCCTATTTTGAGACGTTTGGAGTGGGTTTAGATCATGGCGAGGGACACAGGTTAATGGGGAAAGCTAATCCACACGCACAAACCAGTCCGGCGTACTAGAATTAGTAGCGCTTGTATGAACAACGCTTGACTTCAAAGCGAGCGAACGAGAAAAACAAGGTCAAACAATAACTGTTGTCAGTTCCTGCAGATCGCAGGAAATTGTTATTTTGCAAGAAATTGTTACTTTGCAGGAAATTGTTGCTTCCACCATAGACGGAAAATTGATATTTGCATGTGTAATTGATGGGGTAATGAGCTGACAGGGAAAGTCCACTTAGCGGATCAGATCTAAAACCAATTCTTCACATTCACAATCAATGAAGGAGTTGCGGAGGGGCGGTTAGACGCTGTACAGACTATGACTCGTTTACGTCCGGTTGGATTTACTTAGCCACAATGTTTAATCAGTATATGAGAGATTAACCTGGGATGTGTATCGCCTTCGGGATTTAACTTCTGTGCGGTGACTTCAGAGTAGTGGGTACAATTCAGGTTAGCAGGTGAGCGGTGGATTCTGGTACGGATGATCGGGTCAGGTCGGCCTGATCAGGCAACGGAAACTACTGAACGTACTGATTGCTAATAAATCTAAAAAACATCTAAACAAAGCTGAGGTTGACTGCCACGTCCTGTAAAAGGATAGACAACTAACATTTCTTTCGTTCAGAAAGCAATGTTGCATGTCCTTTATAGGATGTAGCAATCAACCCTAGCATGTAATGGATTAGAGAATTGCTAGGCAATGTTACTTCAGTAGTTTGTCATTGCTTTCTGAACGGCCCACACATAATAACATCGAAATCAAGGCGGATCGGTTGATTTTCGGAGCACCCGAAGATGATTTTGAATCCACGACTCGGTATGGCGGGGAATTATGAAACTGTGCGTCTCCTACCCCTCTAAGCCACAACTAAATGTAGTGAAATGTGATTTTAACCGATATGAAAACTCATGCTGATTATATAATAATATGGGATCTACAGCAAATGCCACGGAGTTCCTTAGTGATTTCAATTAATATTTGACATTGCCGATTCTTGAAAGTACGACAGGGGTATAATATAACTCAACGGAATAAAGAAAGTGCCTGTTAGCGTCATCCCCAGAAAGACCCAACTGTTCCCGATGAACACAGCCGAAAAACTATCACCAGCCCTGTTTAGGACTAACTCGAAAGAGAACACAGAAAGGAAAGATAATCCAAATCAACAAACCCCAAAAAAAACAAAAAAACCGGACCTCACCTATAACCAACGCTGAAGAAGCATGTGGAACCAGCCCGACTTTTTTTTTCGTAAATGCTAGTGTCATGTTATGTAATGTTATCCATATCCAGAAGTGGGCTTTCTTAGAAGACGGAGTAAAGTAGTCTTGGGCATGAGTAGAGGTTTTGAACCATGCTCTGTGAGGAATACCTCGGAGGACTTTTTATACAATTGCTACTAGAATTATCAGCAGTGAAATATTCAGTGGCTTTGCAAAAAAAGGTTGGAGCGGGTGTGGGAAAATCCCGAATGTATGATGATGGCGATGCTTGCTTGCTTGTGTCCGTTGGCTTGCGCTCCAACGCGAAGTCCTGTATGTCGGATGAAGGCATCCTGTTGTCCAACATCAGTGTGATGTCATACAGGACCTGAGGTTTGCGTGAGTATCCGTTGTCCTATGTCTGGCTTATTGGTGTGCAGACTGGTGGTTCCTCGCCGTACAGGCAGACACTCTCCGACTTCGGAGGAGTCGGCGATCCTACTGACTTTAGCCAGGACCCCAAAGGGACCTGTTGCCCAGGACGCTCGACGGGGACGCGTCAATAGGTCTTGGCTAGTATATAACCCGGCCCTGGTACCTTGGAAACACCTCTGCGTCCCATGTCGATTATGAAAACCAACAACCAACAAACCACTCACGCTTGGGAAAACGATGTTGTGGTTTGGAATTGATTTCTACATTCGTGCATTTTAATTTATATTCGCTGTCACATTGCTGTCTTGTTATATCGTGCTTCAAAAAAGTTATAATAATTACAACCCATGGCGGTAGCGAAAGTGACCTCGCCATAGCACAAAACCTGGGCTCAATTGTAGAGACCATGTGTTGCCCATGCAACATGATCCCTCTCTCGGCCTGTCTAGTTTACTCCAAAGGAAAGGTAACACCAATACATATGGGACAAGACAAGCTGCAGATCAGCTAAAGCAATGTTCTAACTGTCTGCCTATTGGAGCTTCCATCATATTCCAGTTGCTGACCGGGACATAGGACCTGCTGTGCCCTGCCATGGCATTTAGTCTTTAGGTTGCATTTCTCCGCACTAGGATAGGGTTTGTACCCGCCCAACTGCGCTCTTCCGCCCGACGCAGTCTGGTACAATGTACGGTGTCGGGTGTTGTGATCGCCACCCAACATCTGGCGCTAACAGAAAACAAGCAGTACTGTCTATTGTCATGCGGTAGCTCAGCCATATCCGACTAAGATCTGACTAAGAATTTATCTTACACATGTAATAAATATCATGTCCAGTCCTTCTTATGCAAGATCTGGATAATTTGGAGTAGAAATATGGCATCTCCTTCCCTGGGACAGTATGCGGCTCAGACAGATCATATGCAGGGTTAGTAAAGTACTAGCTTAGATCCCTTGTTACCCGAATCAGGTACTGTGAAGTCACGGAAGTCACTTGACTTGTTAAAATGTTGATTATCATCATCATCATCATCATCATCATCATCATCATCATCATCATCATCATCATCATCAAATCATCATCATCATCATAATCATTATCATCATCATCATCATCATCATCAAATCATCACCATCATCATCATCATCATCATCATCATCATCATCATCATCATCATCATCATCACCACCACCACCATCATCATCATCATCATCATCATCATCATCATCAGCATCACCACCACCACCACCACCACCACCAACATCATCATCATCATCATCATCACCATCATCATCATCATCATCATCATCATCATCATTATGTAACAGGTTTTTTGCTGAACGCCGCTCCTATAGCTGCCCGCCGAAGTATTTCTGGGTCTCTTGTCATGTCTCGTGCCTCATGCCCAAGGTGTCTGCAATATTCGGTGTCGTTATGGACGACTCCTGTCTCTTCTTCCAGGTACCATGCCTTCCGACAATATTCCTGCCCTGCCATTATGACAATGACACAACACGATACGTAACTCTACAGTATTCACCTGACGATATGCAGCGAAATACGCCTGGCAAGACATCGCGTTATTTATGGCGTGTGTGTTTAAACAATTACTATGGCAAAACTATTTTCATTTTGGGAAGTACAACAAAAGGAAACGAAGCCTTGCTACAAACAAGAAAGTTTTAAGACGCATCTTTGGACCCATTAGGGATACACAAAGTGGAGAGTGGAAAAGAAGAAATAACAAAGACATTTATGATCTGTTTAAGTCCCCGCTAATCACTGGTATCATGAAGGCTAATAGACTACAATGGCTGGGGCATATATAAAGGATGGAAGATAATAGGGAAACAAAACTCGCTTACTCTCAGGAAATAAATGACCGTAGACCCCGAGGTAGACCAAGAAGACGGTGGAGAGATAATATATATACAGACCTACAAGCACTTGGAATCAACGACTGGCAAGAGAAGGTCAACCAGAGAGACGAATGGAGACGGATTGTATCTGCAGCAAAGAACCTCAATGGCTCGGAACGCTGAAGAAGAAGAAGAAGAAGAAGAAGAAGAAGAAGAAGAAGAAGAAGAAGAAGAAGAAGAAGAAGAAGAAGAAGAAGAAGAAGAAGAGAAGAAGAAGAAGAAGAAGAAGAAGAAGAAGAAGAAGAAGAAGAAGAAGAAGAAGAAGAAGAAGAAGAAGAAGAAGAGGAAGAAGAAGAAGTCGTGCTGCTTATGAACCAGTTGTCTTCGATGTCAAGATCTTGTAGAAAGTATTTTCTTATTTATCCACAATATTCTAAGTTATTGTCTGTGATATTTAAGCTCAAAATACCAAGAGAACTTTCAATAAGATAGCCGTGGGAACGATTAGTATTGTAATTTTTTGCTGGCTGTTGAACGAGGGGACGAATTGCGTATGGGAATGTCCTGAGTGCAGTGATGTCGGTTTTTAACTCAACTCAGCTTTAGTGATTGGTGATCGTGAATGGTCAATAACACATACCCATATGTTACCACAGGAAAGATGCATGTTACCACATATTTTACTTACATGTGTTTCCTTGTGGTGTCAATCAATCAATCATGTGCCATGCCGGAAAGCGTGCTCGGTCATGAGTCGCCATTTCACTCGATCACCAGAGTCGTGGATCAGCTCAGTGTTCCTGTCTCGACCATGCCATCTGGCCAAGTCATCCAGGTAGTTTCTTCTCGGTCTTCCCCTTGGTCTGTTCACTTCGATCTTGCCAGTTGTTACCAATTTCTCCAATCTATTTCTTCTCATGACATGTGCAACAAATGTTGACTGTCTACGTCTAATTTCTCTAATCATTTTACGATTATCATTTGTCTCCTGTAGTACTTGGTCATTGATTTTTCTGTCTGTCCATGGTATTCTTTGCGTTGTGTTGTACAATATGTGATTCAATGGTATCTTTCCTCAGGAAGAGAGGCATGTTCAAAGCGTCGCACAAAGCACGAGCTCCAGCGATGACCTCCCCCCCCCCCCCCATTAGTTTCTAAGAAAATTGCACACACATCGTTATTGTAACTGACTCAGAAAGAATGCTGAGTAGGGTGAAGGCAGGCAAGTTTCGTGCAGAGTGGCTTGCTTCGCTTCGGAAGTCACGGGTGACAAGCATTGTCTGGATCTTTTCTCCGGGGCATGCTGGTGTTCTGAGGAATGAACAGGCGGACAGATTGGCTGCCTCTGCAAAACTTTGTGGAGTTTTGATGCATGATAAGGAAGACGTGGTTGCGGCCTTGTGGGAGCACGTGTACACCTCGGAGGAGCACATGGATCACCATTGTCTGGCAAGAATGCGACAGCGAGGGGTGGCGAGGGGATCAGGCCGACGATCGACGTTCAGAGGAAAGACGAGACGGACATATAATCAGATTGCTACTGGTACTATTAGTGTTAGAACTCTTCGTTGGCTGCTGAGGATGGGGAGGGAGCGCTTATGGGAATGCCCCGAATGCTGTGATGTCGGTTCCTAAATCAATCAATCAATCAATCAAAATTGCACTTTTGAACAGAATGACATGTGTGTGTGTGTGTGTGTGTGTGTGTGTGTGTGTGTGTGTGTTTGTGTAGACATATATTTAGATACAGATATACGTAATCAGATAGAGAGGTCAGCGTGTAAGTAGATATATGTGCAGACATATAGATAGGTAAGAAGGTCGACAATAAAGTATGCAGATTCACAGGTCGACGGATGTTAGCACCAAAATAGAGAATACCTATGACTTCGCATGTTTTCATATTTGAACAATAATTACCAACACAGGATACAACGATGGGTAGCACACATATTTTGAAGCCATAAACTCAGATAAACTCCACCTCTTCCTCGGAAATTCGCACAATTCAGTGTCAATCAATGTAAATAATGGAGTCACTCGTGTGTTAGTTGCCAGGAATTTCTGGGTGAAAAATAAAAGCAGCACCGGTTGCCAATTTCGTATACACAGGTCGTGTTTGGCTTGTACAGGAATTCCCCCTATATTGATTTTGGCTTACCGAAAATTCTAAACACGTCTACGCGGTTTTGAACCAGGGTACAACATTTTAGAATATACTTGGTGAGGGTATATTTAAAGAGATCAAATATCCGCAGGGGTTAATGTCATTATTCGTTATTAGTTGCGGTTCCAATATCACAGCAAAGGGTCGTCCCAAATGTGTTAATGTGTTTACGTTAAAACATCCTATGCGCTGATGATGGATAACGATGTTCATTTACTACAACGAACTTACGTACCTATTTACCTGCTTACAAACGTATCTATCTATCTATCTATCTATCTATCTATCTATCTATCTATCTATCTATCTATCTATCTATCTATCTATCTGTCTGTCTGTCTGTCTGTCTGTCTGTCAGTCGGTCGGTCTGTCGGTCGGTCGGTCTGCCTGTCTGTCTGTCTGTCTGTCTGTCTGTCTGTCTAGCTTTCAATAGTTAATATCTATCTATCTATCTATCTATCTATCTATCTATCTATCTATCTAAATCAAATCAAATCAAATCAACTTTATTAGGGTCACAAATTGGGCGCGCAGGCCCGTCTTACATTCGGCCCTTCCAATCACTCGTCTTTCGTTCATCATGAGCATTATACATTTACATAGGAAGAAAAATAAACATTGTGAAATGAATGTTGTAAACATAAACAAGGCTAATTACCATGTTATGAGGCCCATCTCCCACCTATCCATACATCACTCCACCCACACAACACCCCCACCTACCCACATACACGCGCACCAAGGGACACATACACACCCCCACCTACCCACACACACGCACACCAAGGGACACATACATACCCCACCAACCGACCCCTCCCC
>OY992896.1:58778931-58821431 GCA_963921405.1 Cepaea hortensis
AAGCACATTTAATAAATGGACTAGAGCGGCGAAAGTAGGCAAAAGCTATGATAAATTACAAGATCTTATGGTAATGGACAAGGTGATATCCACCGTCCCTACCCCTTTTGCGAAGTTTCTCCAACAATCAGATATCGAATCCATTGAGCAATTAGAAAAGCAGGGGTCTGCATAGTTTTCGTCCAATCGTGACATTTTTAAGTCCACTACACATGATACAGAGATCACTGCCTTTGTAAAGAATGTACCGAGTAGATCTTACAATCAGAAAGAATATCGTAAGAAAGACAAACCATACCAGAAGCCACCTCAATGTGGATATTGTAGTTTATTTCATCCTAGCTACTCTATGTGCGATAAGAACCCGGCATATCCCTCACACCTAGAAAAAGTGATAAATAAGCAAGAAAGTAGAAGAACTTCATTTAAACGTGCTGTTAAATGTTACTTTTGTTCCAGCTATGGCCACTATAGTAATAAATCTCTTTGTAGGCAACGAATGAAAGCAAATAACGCTGCACTCATCGATACTTCATCAGACGATGATAGTGAAATTGATTCGGAACTTGTAAATGTTTTACCAACGAGTGAATGTGAAAGTGTGGCAGCAGTTACTGACATATTAGACTTTAAGAAATATGGCACATGTCACCAGTTTCATGCGGATGGTAAATTGAAATTTGGGCACGTGATACCATTCTCCAATGAAGATGCTAATGCAGCAAGTGCCTCCAGAGGTAAACTGAAGTTCTACGATGCATTGGTCAATGATCAACCATGCCATTGTTTACTCGATAGCGGCAGCACTTTACTTGGTTTAAGAAAAGAACTGGTCAGACCAGAAGATTAAACTGGTGAATTTGTCAAATGCTGTACTTTCTCTGGAACCATTGAGATATACCCACTGGCAAAAGCGCATATTAATAACCCGTTCCTTACCGGCACATTTACTTGCGCAATCCTGCAAGATCCTTGTACGGATCTGATTTTAGGCTGTTTAGCTTCATTGAAGCAATGTACTGACGACGACATAATAGCCTGGAAACATACAAACATGGCTAATGCTGTAACAAGGTCAGATACGCAAACTCACTATACTGACTTGCAAAATGAGATGTTACAGCTGTTAACACCCAGCGGTGCTGATACCAACAGTACTCGACAAAAATGTATCGAGGCACAAAGCACAGATCAAACTATCTCACCTTATTTTAAATTGTTAGGTGAGCGAGTGAAAGTGACTAAAAATGCATCTTGGTATTTTAGAAAACATAACGGAATTCTCATGCGTTATTACACAAATAATAACCATGAAATTCAGCAAACGGTGTTACCTGTAACATACCGACAAACTGTGCTAAAGATCGCACATGAGTCACCGTTTGCTGGACATTTGGCCTATGACAAAACCAGAGCCAGAATTTTGTCACACTTCTACTGGCCTAAATTCTGTACTGATATAAAATTTTTCTGTCGTTCATGTACTATTTGTCAACATCTTGTAAGAAAAGGAAAGCATGTGACGGCCGAAGTTCAACGGTCATTATTAGCATCTAGACCATTTGAGTGTGTAGCGGTCGATATTGTTGGACCCCTAAATCAGGTGTCGAGCAAAGGAAACCGATTCATACTTGCTCTCGTGGATCTATGCACCAGGTGGATCGAAGCTATTCCACTAAAATACATCACCTCCAAAGATGTGGCAAATGTATTTTTGCACCTATTTTGTCGTTTTGGCTTCCCATGAACTATTCTATCGGATCGGGGAACGCAGTTTATTTCGGCTGCTACGCAAGCCTTAACAAAATTGTTAGGAATAGAGCAGCATTTCTGTAACCCGTACCACCCAATGAGCAACGGGATCATAGAAAAAATTAACGGGGATCTCAAACACATGCTGGCTAAAGTAACAGCAGAAAACCCATCTGATTGGGACACACTATTGCCAGCAGTGCTATTTGCCCACAGAGAAATTCCGCACTCGAGTACGGGTTTCTCACCTTTTGAATTAGTGTATGGGGCGAACCCTCGAGGACCCCTAACAATTTACCATCAGCTAATTACTAGCTTACCAGAAAATCCAACAGCAGTAACACCGTATGAGATGGTAACAGAGACACGCGATAGAATAATGAAAGCGTGTGAAATAGCTAAGGCATCTTTGGAGAGGAAAGGACAGATGTACCGTGACTATGCAAACAAGGGTGCTAAAACTATACATCTTGAACCAAATCAGAAGGTTCTGCTTTTACTACCGAATAAACGTAATTTGTTACTAACATCGTGGCAATGGCCATTCAACGTTGAACGTAAAATATCAGATGTCGATTATGAAATATCGATAAAGGGAACATTAAAGATATTTCATATCAACATGCTGAAACCATACTTTTCACGACAAGAACTACAGACAGACGATCAAGATGCACCCACACCAAGTAATCGGACGACAGACGTACATAACACAACTACACCAGGTAGGGCGACACATGACAACGACATCGCAAACACACTTAGCCAGGTAACAGCACACGCAGCTAGTACAACAACAGTACTGAACGAGACAGATGACGACGAAATAGAATTACCTGTCCCTACTGTAGACACGACTGGGACCATCGACAGCATAAAGATAGAAACCAAACTGACAGACGAGCAACGACGACAGATTATAGAATTAGTGACAGAGTACAGAGACATTTTCTCCGACATCCCAGGAAAGACAGACAGAATAGAACTCTCCATTATTCTGACTGACAACACCCCAATCAAGTGTCGACCTTATTCCATCCCTTTAAATTATAGAGCTAATCTCGACAAAGAAATACTTTCTCTTGAGTCGAGTGGAATAATTCAGAAATCTCAGTCAGAGTATTCTTTCCCTGTCGTCCTTGTCGCCAAAAAAGGACTCAACTATTCGACTCTGCGTCGATTATCGACGTTTAAATAAAATAACCAAAATTGATGCTGAACCAATCCCAGCATGCGAGGATTTGATCCTTGATATGTCTACATCTCGCATCTTTAGCAAGCTTGATCTCACGAAAGGTTATTGGCAGGTCCCGATGCAGCAAAATTCGATTCCTTTAACAGCTTTCTCTACACCTTTAGGCCTCTATGAGTGGCGATTTCTTCCTTTTTGCCTCGTAATGCTCCAGCGACTTTCGTCCGTCTAACTAGGGATCTTATCCACGGGGTGACCAATACGTCTATATACATTGATGACATACGCATCCATACTGAAGACTGGACGTCACACCTACAGAAACTACGACATGTCTTCGACAGGTTGCGAGTATTCGGGCTTACAGTCAAGCCTACTAAAGTAGAGTTGGGCATGGAAGAGATTGACTTCCTATGTTATACCATCTGCAGGGGCCAACTCAGAACAGATGAAAGAATCGTGACCAAGATTCTAAATTTGACTATGCAACGACCAAGAAACAGGTCCGAAGTCTACTTGGTCTTGTGAATTATTATAGTAAATTTATTTCCAATCTGGCGGAAATCACCAGTGTGTTTTCGAATATTTTGAAAGCTTCGGCTAAACTAAATGTGCAAGATGCAGGATTAATTAGTGCTCTATCAAAATTGAAATATTTATTCAGTGTTCCACCTATCCTGCGTTTGCCTAACAAAAATCTTACCTATTTCTTACGTACAGACGCAAGTGCTATCTCCATATCTGGGGTACTAGGACAGTTCTACGAAGGGAAGTTCCACCCAGTAATGTACGTAAGTCGTAAGATCAGCCCAGCTGAATCGAGATACTCAGCAACAGAATTGGAGGGCCTCAGCTTAATCTATTGTGTTAGAAATCTTCATAGGTTTTTGGCAGGAACACAGTTTGTGATCGAAACCGACAATTCTCCGTTGTCTGTTATGCAGTCTGGCATTTCCCACAACAACAGAGTCTACAGGTGGGCTTCGATACTGCAGAACTATGCATTTACCATTCATCATTTAAAGGGGAGATTGAACTCGTTGGCAGACACTTTGAGTCGACCGTCAACCATTTAAATACCTGATATACAGGAAAAGATCGACCAGAGATCACCAGAAACAGTGATACTGTGATTGCTAATTAGATCAGTGCCGTATGTGGTGAATAAGTTACACTGTAAGTGCGTTATCATCGCCAAACTGATAGAACTGTGTAAGAAAAACAGTGCCATTATCAGTGAAACGAACAGACGCATAAGTAATATGTCTGCAGCGCTAACATATATATAAGCTATATTAACATTGAAGTGTTAGCTATGAACCTACATAAATTGGTAGGGAACTATATATTTATACACTATCCAAGAAGGAGAGCATATAAGACTTTGGTGAAATGAACTATGATATAAAAATAGTCTACAAAGAACATTGCTCCATCTACACACCTGAAAGGACGACATGAGTTAGTGTAATTAGTGATAGAAACGTAACTGTGATATATATATATATATATATATATATATATATATATATATATATATATATATATATATATATATATATATATATATATATAATATTGTTTTATAAACAGTATGCATAACCTCATTTTTCTATGATTAATTGAATTGCAAAATGTTCTAATGCATATATAACTTTATTTATCTTATTTGATAGTTATAAGTCACCATCATTTAGTTAATAACCCAATTAAGACAGGACCCCAATAATAGAAATGCGATTGTTAGATATTACTTTACTTTATCACCGCATAATCATAATCATTTATAACTTCATTTATTTAAAATATAATTTCTAAACTAACCCAACCATTTAGGAATTAACATCATTTCATTTACCAATAACACTTTAAGGTAATTAACCCAATTTGCTTAAATGTAATTAATTTACTTAGATTATTTCCCTTAGGATAATTTAGAACAGCACACCAAATTAAATTAGTTAGTATTACAGGATCGGTAACAAACCATCCTCACAAACATGTATATTTTGTATAGTCATGACACGTGCAAACAAACCGCACAGTCATTTGGCGTGAAGACTTCAATAAGTCAGCCAATCATTTAATGTAAAGGTTCATTTACGTGATATTATGAATCATATTTTAATGACGATTGAATGTTTTAGCAAGAATGGTAAAAGATGTGTAAATGAGAGGAGAGAATGTGTACAATACTAAACGTTGAAAGAAAGAAAGAGAGAGAGAGAGAGAGAGAGAGAGAGAGAGAGAGAGAGAGAGAGAGAGAGAGAAAGGTAGCGGCAAATTTTGTTTTCACCGCTTAAGATGCCTTGTTGTGACTTGTCTGTGTCAATCTGTGTAAACAATGTGTTGTCAAGTTTTATGTGTGTTACTGCTATACTTTAGTAGATTAGATAGGGAAAATACTTTGAGCATCTTGAAACGGAGTTGTGGTCATAAATAAGAATAACAAACATTTGTAACCACAATAAACCGATTTACGGCGCTCGAAGGAATACACACATGTAGTATAGTAACGCATACACAGGTTAGTAAATTAAGTACATTGTAGTTTATTATAAAACACGCAAAACAAACAGAAAAACAAACACATAAAAATTGCACACACCATTTATTTCAAAGGACAGTAACTGAAATCAGGGGACACAATAACGTCTTAAAAACCTTAATGTAACATTGAAAATATGTCTTCACAAGCTGAAGCGAGAAGGTGAAGAGTAGAACTTTATGTATACAAGTTGGAGTTGATATTATTGGGAACATGAACATTTAATGCTCATGTGTTGTACTCATAACAGAGTCAACTTGTATTGGGTTGTCATTTTGGGCAATATGAGGACAGGTCAAAAGACATAAATCAAGAGACGGAAGTCAAAAGACAGAGGGTCAAAAGACGGAAGTCAGGACATAAGTCATAAGACAACGGTTCCGGATCAAAACAATTCCCAAGAAGATTTATAGCCAACTATACTGATACTATGGGCTACTCAATTAGCCGAGTGAAGAAAAAGAACAGTGTGAGGAAGGGAAGAAGAGAGTTTGTTCTATCCCCATAAGAGAGATTTACAACTTATTGGATTTTTGACAAAATTGGACAGCCAATTTTCTTTTGTGACCATACAACGTGTTACAAGCATGAGTTAAAGGGGTGTAACACTTCACAGAGGGGAGAGGAGCCTGTCAAAATCCCAATAAGTTCTTAGAGAGTTAATAAGATAAGTAATAGAGGTAAGACGGAGTCTAGTAGAAGACACCAGACAGGAGAGACACCAGCGCTATAAATAGCTTCACTACGGGACACACTTTTGTCAACCAAGGGAGCATTAAGTACAGCTGAGCGAGGGTTTCCCCAAGACATTGGGAAACTCGCTTCTACGAGTAACCGTGGAGTACCAGGTTACTAGAGTGAGCTGGCCAGCGTGCTGGGTGACTATGCACGCAAGACTCACCAGCGCACGGAGAATCGAACGTCCGTGTTTGAACACGCAATGAGTTGCGTGAGGACAGACCAGGACTGAGACAAGTAGAGAATAGACGTGTTCCTTACGAATGCTATAAGTTTCTAGACAATAGTGATTGTTAGGCTCTAGATTTCGTTTAGTGTTTAATAGTATCATTATCAGTTCTTCATTGCATCTATGTAACGTACCATGCTGTTTATTGTCAATGAAGTATTCCGCTCGCAGAGCTTGTTTATCGCTGGCTCTAAATAAATTGCATTCCTTTTGCAAATAACACGAGTTGTTATTTCGTGTGGTGCAAAAGTAGGGGAGTCCTGAAAGACCTGTCGCAAGCAAGTTGCTGACAGTTACAAGGCATGGTTATTGTAAATGTTATCACATTTTTCAGATTTTCATTTAACCCCCCCCCCCCACCTTAGTATTGTGTTTGCTGGTCTCTCTGGCCGAGGGGTTACATCACTTTCTCCGTAATCCCATTTATCACGCAGAGTCTCGTAGCGGGCGAGAACTGGGAGCGGTTCGTCCCCCGCTGGTGATAACTGAGCCGGCCGCTCAGAAAGCAATGGCAAACTACTGAGCGTAATCTTGCCAAGAAATCAACAGACAGCTGAAAGATGCTGCTGTTGACAGCGATGTCCTGTAAAAGGATATGCGAAATAAAATATTGTGTTTGATGACTATTAAAGCATAAAGTACACTTGAAATGATCAACGTCGCTGCGTCGACTTGCCTTCCTTCTTTTTATATTGTATTGCTTTCTGTAGAACTTGAGAACATCGGAACCGATGATGACGTAGTCTTCTCCTTGTGTCGCAAAGTAGGTTAAAGAAACCAGGATCCCAGAATAGATTAATGAATCTAGAGTGAAGTATTACTTTAAAGAAGTTATACTGATATATTATATTACAGAAGATAAAGTTGACTATTGCTTTAAAGAAGTTATAGTGTTAGATTAGATTCAAGAAGCTGACATGGAATATTACTTTAAAGAAGTTATAGTGATAGATTAGTTTAAAGCAGATATAATGCATTTTTACTTTAAAGGAGTATTAATGATAGATTATATTGGAGTAGCTAGAATGACAAATTCGATTACAGAAACAAGAATGACAGAATAGATTGAAGACTCCACAGTGGCAGATTACGTTGCAGAAATAAGAATGCCTGAATATATTAAAACCACGACAATAGCAGATTAAATTACATTAAACAAGAATGACAGAATAGATTGGATGCGTTACAATGACAGATTATGGTAAAGACGGTAGAACGCCTTAGTCAGAAAACTTCACACTACTTTTTCTTTGTGCATATATATTTGTTTTTTTTTGTTTTTGTTTTTACGTTCCTATAGAGATTTCTGGACTTCCTGCCCCATATGCCTGTTAGGCGGTTGAACTGTTAAGTCCTCCGGAGTGCTTTTGCTTGTTGCTACAGCTTGCTTAGGCATTTCTCTTAACGTTGGACTGGTAGTACATTGTTCCGTCGCCCAGATCCTGAGTTAAGTGCTTGGAGTGACACTGTGAGCTGTGGATTTCGTGTGGAGTGAGTTTTATATATGACCGCAGTTTTGTATTGTGACCTGCATGTTCAGAAAATGGCGTCGGTCGGAAGCTGAACTAGCTAGTTTTATATTATGTAGTAATGTGTGTAAAGCTGCTGCTTTTCTAGTGACTGCCGCTTCCATCGACGATGAACTGTAATTTTCGTAGCGGACTGTTGTTTGGGAATTCTGGCAGCGGCCTTATGCATGCACTTGCCTCTGTATGTGTTGGTACTGTTGTTTGTTCCACTTTTCACATGGGGCAGTGAGGAGCATTGTGTGTGATATTCACTGGCACAGGAACGGAGCATTATGGGGGTGAACCTTTGCCGTGAAGTTGGAACCGCGACTAACTAACTAACTAACTAACCAACCAACCAACAAATTAATCAACAAAATAACCAATCAACCATCCAACCAACCAACTAACTAACTAACCAACCACCCAACCAATTAATCAACCAACCAATCAACTAACTAACTAAATAACTAACTAACCAAACAACAAACCAACAAACCATTCAGCCAAACAACCAGCCAGCCAGGCAGCCACCGAGCCCGCCCGCCATTTACTCACTCACTCACTCACTCACTCTCTCACTCACTATCTCACACACTCACTCACTCACTCTCACACACATTCACTCACTCACTCGCTCACTCACACACTCACTCACTCACTCACTCACTCACTCACCCACCCACCCACTCACTCACTCACTCATTCAGTCACTCACTCAGTCACTCAGTCACTCACTCACTCACTCACTCACTCACTTACTCACTCACCCACTCACCCACCCACCACCCATCCACCCACCCACCCACCCACTCACTCACTCACTCACCGACTCCCCCCACCCACCCAATCACTCACTCACTCACTCACTCACACACTCACTCACTCACTCACTCACACACTCACTCACTCATTTACTCACTCACTCACTCACTCACTCACCCACTCACTCACTCACCCACTCACCCACTCACTCACTCACCGACTTCCCCACCCATCCAATCACTCACACACTCACTCACTCACTCACTCACACACTCACTCACTCACTCACTCACCCACTCACCCACTCACCCACCCACCCACCCACCCACTCACTCACTCACCCACTCACTCACCCACCCACCCACCCACTCACTCACTCACTCACTCACACACTCACTCACTCACCCACTCACCCACTCACCCACTCACCCACCCACCCACCCACCCACTCACTCACTAAGAGATTTCTGTTCACCAGGCCTGAAGTTCCTGTAAAGTATTTACATGTTTATGCTTGCTGTTTGTACGCAGGAACTTAACATACCTTTCAGTTCATTTTATAGTCACACTTACTACCATAATCATGAACTTGCTTATTGATATAGTTAAATTTGTTTTTTAATCGTCAAATACTGCTACAGTGAAGATCTTTAGTCAAATACTGCTGCAGTGAAGATCTTTAGTCAAATACAGCTACAGTGAAGATCTTTAGTCAAATACTGCTACAATCAAGATCTTTCTTTTTGACGCAGTGTGGATTATATCGAATCTAAACCCGACACTTCTTTGTGAAGTAGCAAATGAGTCTCTTCACCCCATAAACCCGTGACCTGGTATATAAGAAGTCATATTATTTCACATCCAAGCGCAATATGAAGCCGAGGTAGCTTAATGGCAAGGCATTCGCTTGCCTATCCTGTGATCATAGGTTCGATTTTAATCGGACGTTTTCGAATTTAAACTAGTGGCCTGGCCTCCCAGGTCGCCGTGGGTACCATGCAGTGTCTTGGGGAGTGAAGGTGGTAATCTTGATACAGATGACATAACCCATTTAAAGTTGATTAGTCAATTAAACTATAGAAATAAAGAAACGTGTCTAGCTCCATATGGCCAATTCACCTTAAACAGTATAAACATGTCCTCTACTTGCACTTACAAACCCAATAACTACAGCCCTACACGCGTGAATCTGTGTCCCCTTGTCTACTGTTCACTACTTAGCCCAAACCTGAAGAAACAATGAAATCAAACAAGCCCGGACAACAACAAGCATTAGGATCCAACACGATGAGATAACCTCAGCCAAACAAATTGTATTTTTAAGCCTGCAAAAATCCCAAGCCCTCCTGTGACACAGGTAAACCCGCTTTGTGTTTTCCTTTCCTGTTTAAATTGAAACAGTCGCCTGAATTCCCCTAATTCACCCCCTTCGAACGGGCCCAAAGAAAAAAGTGCACACACAACTTGGATCTGTGTTGACAACTACACGGTCGCCTTAAAGTGTGTTTAATAAACGGTCTCGCGTCTTTGTCTACCCTATTTATAGGGATCTATGTGTTTGATATACCAGTCGTAGATACTTTGGAGGGGAAAAGAAGTATTATGTGAATTACTTATGGATTTAAACATGTGTTTAATATAGCTATGTTAAATGAATTATATGTGTATTTGAAGTGTTGAAAATTGGTGCGCGCCGAAGTATTCTATTGAGTTATGTGGTGTATTTATGCCATTACCCAAAATGTCGCTACATAAATATATATTAGTGTGTTAAAAATGGTATGTTATTTAACTTACGTTATCTTGTAGTTATATAGCTCAATTCTGGTGATTTATAACCCTTTAACTGACTGTACACTACTATAACTTATTTTATTGTGAATTATACGTGTTTGACTGCGACATCCTTCTACTCATAGTCCATGTCGTTCGGCGTTGGTGATCATGTCTGTCCACAGCCTTCTGTCTCTTGTGCTGCCATTAAAATCTCATACTGATCTTCCTCTGTGTCATGATGTCAGACTGTCTAGTATCTGTCTCTCTTAGTAGTCCCCTGCTTCTTCCCACTCCAACATTACCGTTGTTTCAATATATGCAGTTTCCACTTCTCGTAACATGTCTATGGCATAGTCATTAGGAAGCCGTAGTCTAGTTAGTTCTACTTGGCATTATCAAAATATGGAATCCGTTATTAATAAAATAATAGTAAGTAGCATGCCCTTTACTCGACATCGCCATCCACCCTAGCATTACTTTAGCTGTTTGTTATTTTCTAAGCAATTTACCATTCAATGGTTTGCATTGAATAAGTCAGAGCGGCTGAGAGGTGTATCGCTCTCGAGCTTAAACTTCCTGTGCTCTGGCGGCGGGGTACTGGGTTCAATCCACACACCGGTGAGTTAGACGTACATGTTGACTTCCCATTCAGAAATCAATGGCAAACTACTGAACGTAAAATTGTCATCAAAATCAACCTGGTGTTGCTCGATATATTCTGCAAATGACATCGTTTTTGTGTGTACTAAGTAGTTGGGGTAAATAGTGAACGCCTATTCCTCCGTGCATTCAAGCCAACAAAAGGTGATGGTCTTATCACATCACAGACCATAGCAGGAAACTACTTAGGGACATTAAAAGAAAAACTATAATGCGTGATGAATTAGGGATGTTTTGTATTTAACTGATTCAGTGCAGAACAAAAATAGGTTTGGATCAAAGACAAAGTAGGTTTGCACCAAGCACAAACGAGGTTTCGACCAAACAAACAGTAGATTGAGACCAAAGAAAAATTAGGCTTGGACAAAACACAAATTGATTGCAGAAAATAGGAAGTAAGGATGGGTCAAAATTATGACTTAAATGTTGTTAATATGGTAGTAGACATGTTGGATTATATGTCAAATTAAAGGAGGTTGCAAATGGAAAACTACTGTATATAAGCCAATGACAGATACGTAAAGTCTTTTAAGAGGATTCATCATCCCATGGCATTTAATCAATTGATGGAGGATATATTACATTCCGATTATTTCCGGCGATCCTACAGTGACGTCATTCTGTTTAATCTCGTGTCATTTCTATTGGATATAGCGATAGTGTTTGAATACAGTTTGACTATAATACATGGTAAAGTGTTAATATAGATATATTTATACTGGATCTAGCGACAGTGTTGCGAACAGTTTGACTGTAATACATGGTTTAGTGTTAATATAGACACATTTATACTGGATATAGCGACAGTGTTGCGAACAGTTTGACTGTAATACATGGTATAGTGTTAATATAGATATATTTATCCTGAACATTGCGACAGTGTTCACAGCAGCTTGATTGTAATGTATGGTGAAGTATTTAATATAGATACATTTATATTCATATTTCTCTTGGGGGTTAGTTTTGTAAAGGATCACATTCATCGCACACCGAATATAGCCAACAGGGTGTCAATCTCTTTCTAAATGGCATGCGACGAGAATGTCACCACAATGCACGAACCCGAGAAACCCGCAATCACTAAATGTTTATACCAGAATCGCTTTTGTTATAATTATTCATTAGCGGATAAATAAAGAGTCCTTCTTGTACACACATTACGGTGCAATGTTGCGCTGTGGCAAAGGGTTAAGAAAGCGACTGGCAAACTCATATACCGCGATCGAAACAAGTGGGACGCGATTCGGAAGCAGACTGCCTTCCGTTGGTTTTTATATAATGGTATGAGTGTCGGAACTACTGAACGTAAACTTAGCAAGAAATCACAAACAGCCAGACAATGCTGGGGTTGACCGCGACGTCCTGTAAAGGATGTGTTACTAACTTTTAAACTTGTGATTTTCTAGGCAAGTTTGCGTTCAATAGTTTGCCATTGTTGTCTGAACAGCCGACACGTCATACCATGGAAGCCTACGCAAAGCGATCCACTTCCATGTCCCCCGAGGCTAATTTCGAACCTTCGAACCTGTCATTCATTCATTCATTCATTCATTCATTCATTCATTCACTCATTCATTCATTCAGTAGCATGTCCCTTGTAGAACATTGCTCCCATAACAACCGTCCAAAAGACTTCTCGGTCATAAACAAGACGTCCCGCGTCCGAGACACCCATCTGGAGATCAACAACCACATCCTACACCTATCTTCTCTTTGGCCTGCCTCCTCCTCTCTTCCCGGGCATTTTTGTTTTGTTTTTTTGCATATCCCTTATAGGACGTTGCAGTTAACATCAGCATTTTTCAGCTGCTGTTGATGTACTAGGCAAGATTACGCTCAGTAGTTTGCCATTGCTTTCTGAGCGACCGGCTCACATACCCGGTAAGTAACCAACGCGGCGAGAACCGCTACCGATTCTCTCGCAGATTACGTTACTCACGAGAATATACGGGATTACGGAGAAAGATGTTAATCCCTAGGCCATGAAGGCCGGCTCCCTGGCATATACCCCTCCATTATTGTTCTCTCCAGATTTTCACGACGTTTCAAGTTACCAAAATATTCCGGAATGTCGGAGAATTATAAAACTGTATTACTAAACCCTAAGCTAGAAACACCGCTGCTGGAGAAACATCTCAGCCAGGTACTGTCAATATAAGCATGCGCACTATTGTTGATGGCATGAGACGATAAGTTCGCAGTTGAGTGTTTCCAGCTGGCAAGGAGCATGACGCTCCTCGTTGACATTTCGTGGAAACCGAACTTGGGTAATATTGGATCAGAATAGCAGGGTAGTGGGCGATAAGTGCCTGCAATTAAGTATTTTTATATACGTAGCTGCTGTAACTACCGTCATCACTGATGTCTTCCTTCCTTCCTTCCTTCCTTCCTTCCTTTCTTCCTGTCTGTCTGTCTGTCTTTCTTTCTTTCTTTCTTTCTTTCTTTCTTTCTTTCTTTCTTTCTGTCTGTCTGTCTGTCTGCCTGCCTGCCTGTCTGTCTGTCTGTCTGTCTGTCTGTCTATCTGTCTGTCCGTCTGTCTGTCTGTCTGTCTGTCTGTCTGTCTGTCTGTCTGTCTGTCTGTCTGTCTGTCTGTCTGTCTGTCCTCTTTTTCATACCATTATATAAAAACCTTCATCAAATATTCAGTTCTTGTCGTGTGGATTCATTTTTTTTTTTTTTTTTGCGGTCTGTAGCCAAGATAGTCTTAGAACTCGTCTATAACATTTGAATTCAAAGGCATTTATGCACTGTTCAGCTTGTTTAGTAAGTGCCTTTTTCTTACAGGCGTATGTCGCAATGGGAAAGGTGCATGCACTTAAAAATCTAATGTTCAGAGGTCCTTGTAATTTACCTCCTCAAGTCAAGGACGAGAAGTCAACATTTTAATCCCACTTTCCTGTCTAGAGGTTAAACCTCTTTCTTTCTCCCTTAAACCTCTTCCCTCGGCATCAGCACACAGGAAGTTTAAGAACGCGTGTTCTTATCCATTCGGAAATGCTGACCTCCGAATGTGGTACTGAGGACAAATAAGAGGACTATCATCACACGAGAGGAAAATAAAGATTAAATTAGTTCCATGTCCTTTACAGGACATCGCAATCAACAACAGCTTGTGTTTCCTGTTTGTGGTTTACAAGGCAAGTTTTACGTTCCTCTAGAGTGCCATTGCTTTCTGAATGCCGCCGTGGATGATTGATGATGGGTTATGGGATGGGTGGGGGTGTATGTATGGGTGGGGAGATGTGGGTGTGGGGATATGTGGTGGGTGGGAGATGTGTGCAGGTGGGAGTGGTTGTGGGTTTGGGGGTGTGGGTGAGGGATGTGTATGGGTGTGGGATGTTAGGGTGGCTGGGTGGGGAGTGTGTGTGGGTGAGATATGTGTGTGGGATGTATGTGGGTTGGGGAGGGGGTGCATGATAGGTGTGGGTGATGGATTTGGAGATGTGTATGTGGGTGGGGGATATGTCTGGCTGGGTGGGGGTGTGTGGCTGGATGGAGGATGTATGTGTGGGTAGTGAGGGTGATTGTAGTTGGGGGATGTGTGGTTGGGTAGGAGATGTGTGGGGAGATGTGTGTGTGGGTGAGGGATGTGTCTTTGGGATGTGTGTGGGTGTGGCGTTGTGTGGGAGGGGAGCTGGTTGTGGATAAATGATGTGTGTGTGGGTGGGTGAAGGTGTGGTTGGGTTTGCGGGTGGGTGAAGGATGTGTGTGAGGGTGGGGATGTGTGCTTAGATGGGTGGTTGGGGTGTGTGAGTGTGGGTGGGTAGATAGGAGATGTATGTGTTGATGAGTGGGTAAGGGATGTGTGGGTGTTAGTGGTTGAGGGATAAGTACGTGTGTCTGGGGATGAGTGTATGAATTGGGGATGTGTGTGTGGGTTGTGTGTGCGTGGATGGGAGGTGTGTGTTTGTGAATGGGGGATGTGTTGGTGGGTGGGGATGTGTGGGAAGGATGTGTGTATGGGTGGGGAGATTGTGCGTGGGTGGGGATGTGTGTGTATATGGGTAGGGGTGTGTGGTTAAGGGATGTTTGGCTGGGGGATGGGTGGATTGAGGATGTGTGGTTGGGTAGAGGATGTGTGGGTGGGTGATTGTATATGAGTAAGGGTGTGTGGGTAAGGGATGTTTGGTTGGGGGATGGGTGGGTAGAGGATATGTGGGTTTGTGAGTGTGTGCAGGTTAGGAGATGGTGGGGGATGTTTGTAGGTGTGGGCTCGGGATCTGTGAGTGGGCTGGGGGAGATGGGAGATTATGTGGGTGGGTGCGGAATTTGTGTGTGGGTAGGTACGGAATATGTGAGTTGACGGGGAGATGTGTGTGTGGCTGAGGAATGTGTGTTTGGCTGGGTGGGTGGAGGTGTGTGGGTGGAGGAGTGTAACGGAGTGTTTCGGGTTCACCTTGGGTAGTGAGAGTGAACCACACCCGAGGTGTCTCTGGCACTCCCGTGTATTCTAGCCCCAGGGGTTGGACGAGCCGATACACATTTTTACTCTGTGGTTGATCTCATGTTAGTTAATTACGTCTACAAGCCCCTCCAGATTCTAGACCCCCACTAACTACCTACACCTGTTGAACAATGAACACTTAGGCATCGTCCGAGACCACACTCAATCATTATACAAAGAGCAAGTCAACTTACATACAGTTTATTCTACCCTTGAGAATATAGAACTGAAATGAACATCCTGATAGAAGAATCTATTTACACAAATAGAAGATAGAGTAGAGACAGAATTAGAGATGTAGGTGTCTTCATCGAGTTGAGAAGTAGAGTGGATGCAGATGTCCCGTCCAGTCGGTCCGCCACTCACCCGGCTTCCTTCCAGTGAGATGACTAGAACCTTGGAGACCACTCCGTCTCCCGAACGTGGAACCACAACAAGAGAGTCACTGCTGGACCACACTTCACCGGACCAACGGCATCTGTAACACTCCCACGGAGTCACTGGTAATACAGTTCTCGAACACTACCGAGTTGGAGACAATCTTCCTGGACTTGGCTCCAAGTATTGGCTACTTCGATGAACTAAATAGTCACTGACCAATCGAATGGTCTGTCACTCCTAGCACAGTCCCACTGCAGAACCGATCTGTCATTGACCAATTCAATGGTCTCTTACAGTCACACTTTGTAGGATCAGATATGGCTACGGAAAAGTTACTGAGTCCTTCTAGAACACAGTTGATAATCTGGATACGGTAACAGTACATTAATAGAATCAGACATCTATTTTACGGAAACAATTCAGGTTGAACTATAATCCATAGTCCCTTCCACCGGGTTACACTTGACACACGTCAATACTGGTGTAGTTCTTCTCAAGACCTGCCACTAGAGCTGTCCAAAGAACCATTCAAGTGTCTGAAGATTAGTTACTTCTGCGTTTAGGCAGAACCCCCGTCAAACCAGACGGACCGGTGTTCCCTGTCGAGCATGATTACTCAACATGCTGAAATGTTCCTGGCAAAAACAGAGTATCTTCTATTTTAAACGATCACAAACCATCACTTCCCACACGTGCACCTTCAGGGCAGTTGTATGTCTTGAAGCCAACTTCACACATGGTGAATCACATTGGGTACCTGGTGTGGTGGAGTCTGGCGTGATAAGTAAAGAACTGAACCCTTCGCTCTGTCACACGAAGTGGTTTCCTGCCAACAACAATTATAGTTGACTGGTTCCTCAACAGGCAAACTCCTGAAAAGGAAGAGCGACCGGTGAGAGTATACTGGCCCAAACATTAGTTCACATGCATCCTACCAAAACTACTCAACCCTCAGTCATGCTAGTTAGTTATTCATATAACCAAAGCATTATCTCTATATGGAGAGTAGTCAAGCATGGGTTCACAAATGTCAGCTGGCCTCACAGAACAGCCCGTCAAACAGAGCTAGAGATCAGAATGACGAGTCTGTCATAGGTCTCACCTATCCCTAATCATCTACCAGTCGTCGCTAACGTCAGTAATGATACAAGGCTGTTATTGTTCTAATTTCATCGAACTAAACAAATAGGTAAAGAGTCCCTAGACTCGTTCCTAACATCATCAATGTACATTAAGAAACATAATCTTGATCAATATACCATCCCTCGGGATATAGGAATAGTACATGATCACATCCAATATGTACACAAGCCTGTTTGCTGGTGGGACCACCTGCCCACGCCACAGCAAACTCTTCTTATCAGACTCTGCCTTAGAGTCAAGAAGCCTTCTTGAGAATACATGTTCCCCACATGTTCCAAGGGTACTGTTCCAGTTCTGTCCTCCCAAGTGGTTTAGCCTTGGCATGGACTGAACTTCATCGTTGGTTTGGTCTACCAACACATACTTTCATAGCTTGCTTTCACATCCCCCATATTCTATATTTCCCCAGTCTCATACAGCCTCCTGCATCCTTCCATACTTCCAGCACCTTAGCATTCACTCGCACTAGCGCCAGTATGAAAGAAACAGGATAGCTTAGACAAGATTTCAGAACGCATATTTACATCGCGACGGCACGCAGTGTTATCACGCGTCGAGCTATTCGGCGTTCGGAATTACCCCAGGAAGTATCCCATGCCATGACCTAATATATATACACAATGTCACATCATATATATATATATATATATATATATATATATATATATATATAGCACCAAAGCCACTTACCTTTCCACAGAAATCCGCTGTTCCACTCCATGAATTCACTATTAAGTTACTACACAATAGTTACATCATTCCTGGTGGCACAGAACTAAGTTCTTCCTTTACTTAGTAACTAAGCACAATTTTGTCTGAATCTCCACCTACCAACTTACCTGGTTTTCTAACCGTTCTTCTGGCTTCAGCAACTGACTGACATAGTCTAAGTTTCCATCCGGCACAAGTAACTATGTTTTATTCTAACACAGCAACCTAATAGATGCAACGATTGGCAATATACGGTACATATATTTGGAACCCAATTCGCCCACATCACATTACGGCGTTCCTAACAGCTGATTCGCAAGCACACGGTAAACAAACACACGCTTAATTGTCACCGGCGTTATCGATCGGTTTGCTAATTAGTATGCAAGGACATCCGCATAGGTAATGAGGTTAGAACAATGGCGTGTGGAACACACGTACAAAGTTAAATGATTTAACCAAATATCTACCTGAATGGTGAAACCAGCTCTCCAGTCAGCTTCCGAACTGTTCAAGGGCTTCTCAGCTTCCTTTTCATAACAGTCAGCCGAATCATGGTTGAGGTGAGACGCAACACAAAAATGGCTCACATCAGGCCTGCGTCTGTTCTCTTCGAACAAAAGTAAGTGAATGACTGCTTTAGCCAATTTCCCGCTTCGTGCCAACTCAATGCGCACAAGAAGCGAGTGCTTCTTGAGAAAAGATACTTTCTCGGGAAACCGTCATTCCCCGCCTAGATTTTCTAGATCTCTCTGCACGAGAATTTAGAGCGATACCCAACATCACGGGTTACTCGAATTCCGGTGTTTCGAGACGATTCTAGATAATAAGTCCTCCATCGGCTTCCCTCAGTCTATTTTTAGCTGGGAAAGTCCCCGATGACGCGCCAAAATAGTGCGGGATCTGCACGACCCAAGACAGATAAACGCGTTTCGTCACATAGGCCCCCACTTTAAGAGGATCGACCCCGTCGTTCCACTTCTACGCAGAAGCTGTCTATGTCGTTCGTTCTTCTTTCTAAGAGACCGGATGGCGGGTGAGGAAGTCTAACCCGTCAATATTGTATAGAATACTTTTACCACATTCGGTGGGGTGACAAGCTATTCAGTATCACGGGTGATCAACGCCTACTCCGCTACTGCGATCGGGCATCTCGCAGTATCTTGCGGACCAGAGCTCCCGTTTCGACCTGATTTAACGATCGTTCCTGCCAGAGTTTACTGGACTTCTGCAACTCCAGCTTCCCCTTTCGAGGACCCAGCTGGACTGCAGTCGGTCGGATTGAGGGACCAAGGGTCTGTGTCCGTTCCGACACAACCCACTTCTTCCGACCACGGTTCTCAGTGTAGCTAGCACTGCGGGTGTTCCTTTGGCCGGTCATGTTCCCCCGAGCACCGGGCTGAACCGAAGAAGGTACCTGCACATACATATAGGACTTCCTATGGTGTGACAGGCTTTCCGCTACCTGACCTGAACCCCGAACCGTTATTTCAGCGAATCTCTGCGCCCTTGGGCTGGTGGACTTATCATCGGGCTTCCCCTCATAGCGCATGAGGAGACTGGAATGGAAAGTAGTAGACTTTCCCAAGATCACCACTCCATAGTGCTTGTGGAGCCCCACTTTATCCACTAGGAATGGGCCCTGCCACCCGATTTCGAATTCGTTCCCCTCGATTGGGAGGCGTACTAGAACTCGGTCTCCAACCTCTAAGGATATCTTCGTCTTCGTCCGTTTCTCAGGTGTGCATTTACGGCACTCCGGACAAGACCTAATATACCTGCGCACGTCGCCTGTCATTCCCGGCCACCAATAGTACCGGGATAGACATTTACTGGTTGTCCCTACAGTCAGATGTCCGGTTGGGGACCTGACATGTACCGTTCGCAGCAGATTAGCTCTGAAGCTCTCAGGAACCAACTTACGTTCCCTCTGCCTTTTCTCTGTTCCAGTCTGAATTAACGCTGACTGGTTATCAGAGTTGAACTTACCCTGAGTTAACGGGTTTTCATTGTTGGGCAACCCTTCCGAACAAGGACACTCCGTCGCATCCTTGCTCCGAGCATTACTCATTCTATCCGGGTGAGGATTTCGGAGACTTACCTTTTCGAGACCCTCTTCCTCTGTATCTCTGACCTGCCTAGACTTATGGATGCTAGGGTGTTCTGGTTCGCCCAGAAACACGTACTTCCGGCCTAGAATTAGGGGATAGAGAGGATCCGGTACGACTGCCGCCTGAATGCGTCCAGTAACGTACTTGCTCCGAATCTCCACATTGGCAATCGGGCAACGTAACGCCACAGCACTCCTACTGGCTGGCTGTATCTCCGTCATCTCCCCGGTGAGTTGCTCTGGGCCTGTCAGGTGGGATGCAATTACAGCGGAAAATTGCAATCCCGTGTCGTAGAGGCACAACACCTGTCGCCCATTCACTTCTACTCTCTCAACCACTGGAGGTCGTCTAGTTTCTCCATTCCCATCAACCGACTTCACTTTCCCGCAAGATCTATCCCTAACCTCGGCAAGACAAGCAAAGTGAAAGTCCTTGGGCTTACTCTTACACTCACTCGTATTGTGAGTGCTGGACTTGCAGAATTTGCACCATCGTTCACTCCACTTCCTCTTTGGAGAACTAGGTGGGCTATTCTTACCTTGGTTGACGTTAGAGATCTTCTCTAAAGAGTTTACCTGTTTACTTGGTTCATCAGAACCTGTGGTCTTCTTTGACTTCTTCTTTGACTTACCTTGATCCGGATCTTTCGATCTCGGATCTGTTGGACTGGTGTCCCCAGTCTCGCCATAGACTTCAACGTATCTTTCGGCTAACTTGGTGACTATATCCAATCTCTCAGCCCCATTCTCACCTAAGAAGTTTCGCAAGGGTTTAGACATTTGCATTCGCATCTGATCTACAACCATTAACTCACGCAAACTTTCATACTCCTCATTAAATCCGGCCAAGGCCATCCATTTAAGAAGGTATGAGTTCAATCTCACACTGTATGCTGAAAACAGTTCACCAGGTTCTCGCTTCGCCGTTCGAAACTTCCTTCGGTATGAGTGCGCTGTGATCTCGAATCTCTTCAAGAGAGCCGCTTTCAATGCCGGGTAATCATTCTGTAAACCCGGTGGCAAGCGTGCATACACTTCATAACCTTCGGCACGGAGTCCCTGGGAGAGTTTCAAACACCATTTCTGTTTGTCTAGACCCATTGCAATAGACATGGCTTCATACTTCTCTAAGTATTGGTCTATCCGTTCCTTCTCGGGTTCGAACGGCTGTAAAGGCCATTTCATAGCCTGGTAGTCACGTCTACTGGTTGACTCTGAGCCAGGAGGTTCAACTCCTCCCATAGCTCCGTCAGTTACACCTGTAGCCGGCACTTGTGCCTCAAGTAGCTTCATTCGATACTCATGGTCACGTTTTTCTTTCTCGGCTTCCAACTCAAGCCGTTTCATTTCAGTATCAGCCGCTATCCTCTTTTCCTCAAGAGCCACTTTACTGGCTTCCAGTTCTCTTTCTGCTCTCCTACTCTCTCTTTCCTCTTGGCGAAAATTTCTTTCCACCTCTTGCACATAGGATTTCAAAGCATCTCCTTCAAGACCAGACTTACGTCCAGTTTCCTGAACTTTGTCCAAGTCTAACTCTGGGGTAGACATGTTGACTATGATAGGTGGGTACTCAAGTATATGTGGGTGAAGCAATACAATGAATCAATAATCAATAGTACTAACTAATCACCACACCACAAATGTCCGTCAGACAGTTAGGAGATAGGTAGAAGTAGTAGAATCTTATGTAGACTGAAGTAGAGGATAAAGACAAAGTCCCTATCCCTATGTGAGAGGTCTACAACACACAAAGATCTTGGAATAATCCCGGACGAGCCCCCACTCTGTAACGGAGTGTTTCGGGTTCACCTTGGGTAGTGAGAGTGAACCACACCCGAGGTGTCTCTGGCACTCCCGTGTATTCTAGCCCCAGGGGTTGGACGAGCCGATACACATTTTTACTCTGTGGTTGATCTCATGTTAGTTAATTACGTCTACAAGCCCCTCCAGATTCTAGACCCCCACTAACTACCTACACCTGTTGAACAATGAACACTTAGGCATCGTCCGAGACCACACTCAATCATTATACAAAGAGCAAGTCAACTTACATACAGTTTATTCTACCCTTGAGAATATAGAACTGAAATGAACATCCTGATAGAAGAATCTATTTACACAAATAGAAGATAGAGTAGAGACAGAATTAGAGATGTAGGTGTCTTCATCGAGTTGAGAAGTAGAGTGGATGCAGATGTCCCGTCCAGTCGGTCCGCCACTCACCCGGCTTCCTTCCAGTGAGATGACTAGAACCTTGGAGACCACTCCGTCTCCCGAACGTGGAACCACAACAAGAGAGTCACTGCTGGACCACACTTCACCGGACCAACGGCATCTGTAACACTCCCACGGAGTCACTGGTAATACAGTTCTCGAACACTACCGAGTTGGAGACAATCTTCCTGGACTTGGCTCCAAGTATTGGTTACTTCGATGAACTAAATAGTCACTGACCAATCGAATGGTCTGTCACTCCTAGCACAGTCCCACTGCAGAACCGATCTGTCATTGACCAATTCAATGGTCTCTTACAGTCACACTTTGTAGGATCAGATATGGCTACGGAAAAGTTACTGAGTCCTTCTAGAACACAGTTGATAATCTGGATACGGTAACAGTACATTAATAGAATCAGACATCTATTTTACGGAAACAATTCAGGTTGGACTATAATCCATAGTCCCTTCCACCGGGTTACACTTGACACACGTCAATACTGGTGTAGTTCTTCTCAAGACCTGCCACTAGAGCTGTCCAAAGAACCATTCAAGTGTCTGAAGATTAGTTACTTCTGCGTTTAGGCAGAACCCCCGTCAAACCAGACGGACCGGTGTTCCCTGTCGAGCATGATTACTCAACATGCTGAAATGTTCCTGGCAAAAACAGAGTATCTTCTATTTTAAACGATCACAAACCATCACTTCCCACACGTGCACCTTCAGGGCAGTTGTATGTCTTGAAGCCAACTTCACACATGGTGAATCACATTGGGTACCTGGTGTGGTGGAGTCTGGCGTGATAAGTAAAGAACTGAACCCTTCGCTCTGTCACACGAAGTGGTTTCCTGCCAACAACAATTATAGTTGACTGGTTCCTCAACAGGCAAACTCCTGAAAAGGAAGAGCGACCGGTGAGAGTATACTGGCCCAAACATTAGTTCACATGCATCCTACCAAAACTACTCAACCCTCAGTCATGCTAGTTAGTTATTCATATAACCAAAGCATTATCTCTATATGGAGAGTAGTCAAGCATGGGTTCACAAATGTCAGCTGGCCTCACAGAACAGCCCGTCAAACAGAGCTAGAGATCAGAATGACGAGTCTGTCATAGGTCTCACCTATCCCTAATCATCTACCAGTCGTCGCTAACGTCAGTAATGATACAAGGCTGTTATTGTTCTAATTTCATCGAACTAAACAAATAGGTAAAGAGTCCCTAGACTCGTTCCTAACATCATCAATGTACATTAAGAAACATAATCTTGATCAATATACCATCCCTCGGGATATAGGAATAGTACATGATCACATCCAATATGTACACAAGCCTGTTTGCTGGTGGGACCACCTGCCCACGCCACAGCAAACTCTTCTTATCAGACTCTGCCTTAGAGTCAAGAAGCCTTCTTGAGAATACATGTTCCCCACATGTTCCAAGGGTACTGTTCCAGTTCTGTCCTCCCAAGTGGTTTAGCCTTGGCATGGACTGAACTTCATCGTTGGTTTGGTCTACCAACACATACTTTCATAGCTTGCTTTCACATCCCCCATATTCTATATTTCCCCAGTCTCATACAGCCTCCTGCATCCTTCCATACTTCCAGCACCTTAGCATTCACTCGCACTAGCGCCAGTATGAAAGAAACAGGATAGCTTAGACAAGATTTCAGAACGCATATTTACATCGCGACGGCACGCAGTGTTATCACGCGTCGAGCTATTCGGCGTTCGGAATTACCCCAGGAAGTATCCCATGCCATGACCTAATATATATACACAATGTCACATCATATATATATATATATATATATATATATAGCACCAAAGCCACTTACCTTTCCACAGAAATCCGCTGTTCCACTCCATGAATTCACTATTAAGTTACTACACAATAGTTACATCATTCCTGGTGGCACAGAACTAAGTTCTTCCTTTACTTAGTAACTAAGCACAATTTTGTCTGAATCTCCACCTACCAACTTACCTGGTTTTCTAACCGTTCTTCTGGCTTCAGCAACTGACTGACATAGTCTAAGTTTCCATCCGGCACAAGTAACTATGTTTTATTCTAACACAGCAACCTAATAGATGCAACGATTGGCAATATACGGTACATATATTTGGAACCCAATTCGCCCACATCACATTACGGCGTTCCTAACAGCTGATTCGCAAGCACACGGTAAACAAACACACGCTTAATTGTCACCGGCGTTATCGATCGGTTTGCTAATTAGTATGCAAGGACATCCGCATAGGTAATGAGGTTAGAACAATGGCGTGTGGAACACACGTACAAAGTTAAATGATTTAACCAAATATCTACCTGAATGGTGAAACCAGCTCTCCAGTCAGCTTCCGAACTGTTCAAGGGCTTCTCAGCTTCCTTTTCATAACAGTCAGCCGAATCATGGTTGAGGTGAGACGCAACACAAAAATGGCTCACATCAGGCCTGCGTCTGTTCTCTTCGAACAAAAGTAAGTGAATGACTGCTTTAGCCAATTTCCCGCTTCGTGCCAACTCAATGCGCACAAGAAGCGAGTGCTTCTTGAGAAAAGATACTTTCTCGGGAAACCGTCATTCCCCGCCTAGATTTTCTAGATCTCTCTGCACGAGAATTTAGAGCGATACCCAACATCACGGGTTACTCGAATTCCGGTGTTTCGAGACGATTCTAGATAATAAGTCCTCCATCGGCTTCCCTCAGTCTATTTTTAGCTGGGAAAGTCCCCGATGACGCGCCAAAATAGTGCGGGATCTGCACGACCCAAGACAGATAAACGCGTTTCGTCACAAGGAGGATATGTGGGTGAGTGATTGTTGGTGGGTAATGGGACGGGTAGAGGATATGTGAGTGGGTGGGGAGATGTTAGTAGGTGGGGGATGTGTGGGTTATTGAATGTATGTGTGCTTGGGGTGTGGGTGGACGGGATGTGTGGTGGGTGAGAGGTGTGTGTGGGTGGGGAGATGTGTAGGTGTAGGGATTTGGTGGATGGGTGGGGGAATGTATGTGTGTGTGGGTTATGTGTGTGTTTGGGTGGGGGAGTTGGAGTGAATGGGGGATGTGTGGGTGGGTGGTGGATGTGTCTCATAACATAGTAATATGCATTGTTTATGTTTACAAAATTCATGTGACAATGTTTTTTTCCTATGCATTGTTGATGAAAGAAAGCTGAGTGAGTGGAAGGGCCGAATGTAAGACGGGCCTGCGTGCCCAATTTGTTACCCTTTGAAAATAAAGTCTGTTCGTTCGTTCGTTCGTTCATTCAAAATCAACGCAAGACGGTATGCTTCCAAACCTTCCGAGCTGCTTTCAAACAATCGCATAGGTGAAACACAAGCCACTACAGGACATTGCGGTCCTCAAAGCCCACCGAAAGATGTCTCGATCTCTTGCCATGTCCCCTTCCTCATGTGCACACATGACCAGTGGGTGTTCAGTGTCCCGTGTCCACCGTCATGCTGGTCAACCCTGACACTTCTTTCAGTAACCATGCTTTTCAAATTAAGTCAGGTCTTGGTCACTGTGACAGTGATACCGTATGACAGTAGACTACACTACCTGCTTTTTGTTAACGTCGTCAGCTTTGTCATAGTCAGATATAACTGAGCTACCGTATGACAGTAGACGGCACTGCCTGTTTTTGCTAGCGTCGAATGTTGGGCCATAGTCAGATATAATGGTGCTACTTTCTTTCTGTTAGCGTCGAATGTTGGGTCATAGTCAGATATAATGGTGCTACTTTCTTTCTGTTAGCGTCGAATGTTGGGTCATAGTCAGATATAATGGTGCTACTTTCTTTCTGTTAACGTCGAATGTTGGGTCATAGTCAGATATAATGGTGCTACTTTCTTTCTGTTAGCACCGAATGTTGGGTCATAGTCAGATATAATGGTGCTACTTTCTTTCTGTTAGCACCGAATGTTGGGTCATAGTCAGATATAATGGTGCTACTTTCTTTCTGTTAGCACCGAATGTTGGGTCCTAGTCAGATATAATGGTGCTACTTTCTTTCTGTTAGCACCGAATGTTGGGTCCTAGTCAGATATAATGGTGCTACTTTCTTTCTGTTAGCACCGAATGTTGGGTCATAGTCAGATATAATGGTGCTACTTTCTTTCTGTTAGCACCGAATGTTGGGTCATAGTCAGATATAATGGTGCTACTTTCTTTCTGTTAGCACCGAATGTTGGGTCATAGTCAGATATAATGGTGCTACTTTCTTTCTGTTAGCACCGAATGTTGGGTCATAGTCAGATATAATGGTGCTACTTTCTTTCTGTTAGCACCGAATGTTGGGTCATAGTCAGATATAATGGTGCTACTTTCTTTCTGTTAGCACCGAATGTTGGGTCATAGTCAGATATAATGGTGCTACTTTCTTTCTGTTAGCACCGAATGTTGGGTCATAGTCAGATATAATGGTGCTACTTTCTTTCTGTTAGCACCGAATGTTGGGTCATAGTCAGATATAATGGTGCTACTTTCTTTCTGTTAGCACCGAATGTTGGGTCATAGTCAGATATAATGGTGCTACTTTCTTTCTGTTAGCACCGAATGTTGGGTCATAGTCAGATATAATGGTGCTACTTTCTTTCTGTTAGCACCGAATGTTGGGTCATAGTCAGATATAATGGTGCTACTTTCTTTCTGTTAGCACCGAATGTTGGGTCATAGTCAGATATAATTGTGCTACTTTCTTTCTGTTAGCACCGAATGTTGGGTCATAGTCAGATATAATGGTGCTACTTTCTTTCTGTTAGCACCGAATGTTGGGTCATAGTCAGATATAATGGTGCTACTTTCTTTCTGTTAGCACCGAATGTTGGGTCATAGTCAGATATAATTGTGCTACTTTCTTTCTGTTAGCACCGAATGTTGGGTCATAGTCAGATATAATTGTGCTACTTTCTTTCTGTTAGCACCGAATGTTGGGTCATAGTCAGATATAATTGTGCTACTTTCTTTCTGTTAGCACCGAATGTTGGGTCATAGTCAGATATAATGGTGCTACTTTCTTTCTGTTAGCACCGAATGTTGGGTCATAGTCAGATATAATTGTGCTACTTTCTTTCTGTTAGCACCGAATGTTGGGTCATAGTCAGATATAATTGTGCTACTTTCTTTCTGTTAGCACCGAATGTTGGGTCATAGTCAGATATAATGGTGCTACTTTCTTTCTGTTAGCACCGAATGTTGGGTCATAGTCAGATATAATTGTGCTACTTTCTTTCTGTTAGCACCGAATGTTGGGTCATAGTCAGATATAATGGTGCTACTTTCTTTCTGTTAGCACCGAATGTTGGGTCATAGTCAGATATAATTGTGCTACTTTCTTTCTGTTAGCACCGAATGTTGGGTCATAGTCAGATATAATTGTGCTACTTTCTTTCTGTTAGCACCGAATGTTGGGTCATAGTCAGATATAATGGTGCTACTTTCTTTCTGTTAGCACCGAATGTTGGGTCATAGTCAGATATAATGGTGCTACTTTCTTTCTGTTAGCACCGAATGTTGGGTCATAGTCAGATATAATTGTGCTACTTTCTTTCTGTTAGCACCGAATGTTGGGTCATAGTCAGATATAATGGTGCTACTTTCTTTCTGTTAGCACCGAATGTTGGGTCATAGTCAGATATAATGGTGCTACTTTCTTTCTGTTAGCACCGAATGTTGGGTCATAGTCAGATATAATGGTGCTACTTTCTTTCTGTTAGCGTCGAATGTTGGGTCATAGTCAGATATAATGGTGCTACTTTCTTTCTGTTAGCACCGAATGTTGGGTCATAGTCAGATATAATGGTGCTACTTTCTTTCTGTTAGCACCGAATGTTGGGTCATAGTCAGATATAATTGTGCTACTTTCTTTCTGTTAGCACCGAATGTTGGGTCATAGTCAGATATAATGGTGCTACTTTCTTTCTGTTAGCACCGAATGTTGGGTCATAGTCAGATATAATGGTGCTACTTTCTTTCTGTTAGCACCGAATGTTGGGTCATAGTCAGATATAATGGTGCTACTTTCTTTCTGTTAGCACCGAATGTTGGGTCATAGTCAGATATAATGGTGCTACTTTCTTTCTGTTAGCACCGAATGTTGGGTCATAGTCAGATATAATGGTGCTACTTTCTTTCTGTTAGCACCGAATGTTGGGTCATAGTCAGATATAATGGTGCTACTTTCTTTCTGTTAGCACCGAATGTTGGGTCATAGTCAGATATAATGGTGCTACTTTCTTTCTGTTAGCACCGAATGTTGGGTCATAGTCAGATATAATGGTGCTACTTTCTTTCTGTTAGCGTCGAATGTTGGGTCATAGTCAGATATAATGGTGCTACTTTCTTTCTGTTAGCGTCGAATGTTGGGTCATAGTCAGATATAATGGTGCTACTTTCTTTCTGTTAGCACCGAATGTTGGGTCATAGTCAGATATAATGGTGCTACTTTCTTTCTGTTAGCGTCGAATGTTGGGTCATAGTCAGATATAATGGTGCTACTTTCTTTCTGTTAGCACCGAATGTTGGGTCATAGTCAGATATAATGGTGCTACTTTCTTTCTGTTAGCACCGAATGTTGGGTCATAGTCAGATATAATGGTGCTACTTTCTTTCTGTTAGCACCGAATGTTGGGTCATAGTCAGATATAATGGTGCTACTTTCTTTCTGTTAGCACCGAATGTTGGGTCCTAGTCAGATATAATGGTGCTACTTTCTTTCTGTTAGCACCGAATGTTGGGTCATAGTCAGATATAATGGTGCTACTTTCTTTCTGTTAGCACCGAATGTTGGGTCCTAGTCAGATATAATGGTGCTACTTTCTTTCTGTTAGCACCGAATGTTGGGTCATAGTCAGATATAATGGTGCTACTTTCTTTCTGTTAGCACCGAATGTTGGGTCATAGTCAGATATAATGGTGCTACTTTCTTTCTGTTAGCACCGAATGTTGGGTCATAGTCAGATATAATGGTGCTACTTTCTTTCTGTTAGCACCGAATGTTGGGTCATAGTCAGATATAATGGTGCTACTTTCTTTCTGTTAGCACCGAATGTTGGGTCATAGTCAGATATAATGGTGCTACTTTCTTTCTGTTAGCACCGAATGTTGGGTCATAGTCAGATATAATGGTGCTACTTTCTTTCTGTTAGCACCGAATGTTGGGTCATAGTCAGATATAATGGTGCTACTTTCTTTCTGTTAGCACCGAATGTTGGGTCATAGTCAGATATAATGGTGCTACTTTCTTTCTGTTAGCGTCGAATGTTGGGTCATAGTCAGATATAATGGTGCTACTTTCTTTCTGTTAGCGTCGAATGTTGGGTCATAGTCAGATATAATGGTGCTACTTTCTTTCTGTTAGCACCGAATGTTGGGTCATAGTCAGATATAATGGTGCTACTTTCTTTCTGTTAGCGTCGAATGTTGGGTCATAGTCAGATATAATGGTGCTACTTTCTTTCTGTTAGCGTCGAATGTTGGGTCATAGTCAGATATAATGGTGCTACTTTCTTTCTGTTAGCGTCGAATGTTGGGTCATAGTCAGATATAATGGTGCTACTTTCTTTCTGTTAGCGTCGAATGTTGGGTCATAGTCAGATATAATGGTGCTACTTTCTTTCTGTTAGCGTCGAATGTTGGGTCATAGTCAGATATAATGGTGCTACTTTCTTTCTGTTAGCGTCGAATGTTGGGTCATAGTCAGATATAATGGTGCTACTTTCTTTCTGTTAGCGTCGAATGTTGGGTCATAGTCAGATATAATGGTGCTACTTTCTTTCTGTTAGCACCGAATGTTGGGTCATAGTCAGATATAATGGTGCTACTTTCTTTCTGTTAGCACCGAATGTTGGGAGCTGCTCACCAAACCCCCACCTTTTTTTAATGTCAAAGGCTTCAGAAGGGGGAGAGAGGTTGGGGAGAGGAGTACAAGTGAGAGAGTACAAACCTTAACCTGGTGATAGGAAATGCAAACTAGAGTACACATCATGGCAGGGCAAACCTGTCCCTAAACCTTCGTCAGCAACTGGTGTAGGATCGAATCTCCCACTGGCGGACAATTAGAACATTGCTTTCCTAATTCGCAGCTTCTGCAGCTTGTCTTGTTCCAGCTGTAGTCGTGTTAACTTTCCTCTGCAGTAAACTAGGCAGGCCTAGAGTGGGTTCCTATTGCATGGGCAATACATGGTCTGTACCATACAGCCCAGGTTTTGTGCTAAGGAGGGGTATGATGCTTTTTTTATTTGAAGCACATTGTAACAAACTATCGTCAGTCAAGACGACAAGGCGCCAATCAGTCAGTCACTTTCCAAAACACGACGACGAATAATATGACCAAAATAGTTCAGCTTACCAGACAAGTTTTTGTTCACTAGCAGTTTTATTTGATGTTCAGATCCTGTACAACTTTAGCGCTTTTCTTCGTCTTGCTTCGCGATATTCTAATAATGTTTCGATATACATACATGTAAAATAGATTCTCAAGTGTGCTCTTAATTCGGCAATGATAAAAGGTCGCGTGTAAGGGAACTAATCCCTACGGTATCGCCAATGGCTGTGTATGCTATGGAGTTACATCAAATCTGATGAAAACATCGAACATGCCTTGTGACCTGTCTGGCATTCAGACCACTTTCCTAGATAGATAAACAAACATGAACTTGGTATTTGCATAGCGCTATATCCATCTTCACCTTACGGCAGTCGTGTCCCTTTAAAATAGCAAGTTATCATATCAGTAGGGTGTGGCTTGGGTATTGGATTTTATGTGTCAAATAGATTAAGCACAGAAGCTACACACAATAAGTTGTATAATTTAATGCCTGGAATATTTCGCTGCAGAGTTGTACATCATATGAAGTGAATAAATGAATAATGCGAGGGATCCTCAAATAAAAACCTAAAATGTTTATTTATTTTTTTTAGGTGTATATATTCAGAAAAAGTTAAGAACAAATGTATCATTTTTTTATGTAGTCACCACTGCGTTCAATGCAAGTCCTCCGACGTCGATAAAGGTCTTGGATTCCTGTAGCAAAAAAAAAAAACAATTATCTTGTACGCGTGTGTAATCACCCGTCTGTCAACAACCTAGTTTAGACAGACATACAGGGATTCTTCATTTGTACCGCACGAATATCAACTCGTAGGTGTACAAAGGGTAAATTCGCTTTATTTCGCGCTGATTACAATTGGCTCCACGAGCTCACATCAACACATCATCACATTATACATTTATAATACTGTTAAACACAATCTCTATCGATCCTAGCGTAATTCACTATACTACTGTGCCCTGAAAACTATACAATGGTCAGGGCAAAATACATCGACCTGTCTGCTGAGCTGTCCAGTCCCGTCTGGCTAAACTTAGCAGCGTTGTCCAGCTGCGGACTTGTGAATCTTCGTGCGCCAGCACTATTGCGTGCTCGGTTACCTCGCACGTAGTACAGTAGCCTGTCACTAGCTACTGTGCTCTAGTTAACGCTGTTTACGGGTACTTCCCGTGTTTATTGTCTCCTACTCTAACCTGGGAGTAAATCCGTGTCATGTCCTGCAGTGTCCTACTTATGACACGTGCGTGTCCTGTTGGATAACTGCTTAAGAGTTCTATCTTCTACTTCTGTCCCTTGAATCTCTATTCCCTGTTCAGAGATGTTATCTCTATCCTATCTTAGTCTTATCCCTAACTTATATTCTTCTGTTACTTTTGTCCTCAGCTTCTTGACATACTCTCCTCCCCTCTGTGTTGCGTCACCAACTTTATGTTATGGGTGTGACGCAATGTGGTTATCTTAAATATTAGGCTGTCTAATTTTGTCAAGAGCTGGTTGAGGTTGCTAACAATGTTCTGGGTATCATGACTGACTACTACTGTCTGATGTCACACTGTTGTATGCATCCACTGGCTAATCATTATCACACCACATCTGTATTGTTGGCCAGAGCTACCGCTCCTCTTTCACTATATTTCTGGGAGCTGTGCGAACCGAAGCCATTTGTCTTTTTAGGACCTGCTTCTCCTATTGCCAATTAACTGACAACCCGAACAAATTGTCCCTGTTATGGGTACAATACATGAATAATATTCATGGCCCCTCCCCATATAATGTTAATCCAACTCGTCTACATGCTGTGTGTGCTAGTTTTTCACCTATCTAACTTCCGTTTGTAAAAACATCTTTCAATATTATACCAGAGTTTCGTGAGTCTGTAATGTCCCCTGTTTAGAGTTAAGCCCCTTTTCCAGTGACTGCTGTAGGCATGTTTATCTGAAAGTATTCCTGGTTGTTTGCGTGTTTGTTTATAATTAAAGTATGTGTAAATTACAAACATATGTGTATGTCTATAATTTAGTTGAGTGTTGTGTTTCAAGCGCCATAAAACGGTTTGATGCAGTCACAAATGAGTGCGTATGCTTGATTCATGACTGCACTGCCGGTTTAGGAAGCTTAAAATATGTTTCCTTACCTGTAATGTATTTGTGGCTATCACACACATACAAATAGACAACACGTGTGTTACACAAATGGAACGAAGACAAATTACAAAAACTCGCGCTGTGCGGGAAAATGTCGCACTGATGTTTCGCTCATGTGTTTTTAATCCTTTCACTCAATTTCTTTCTCTCTCCTTTTTCTCACACGTACACTCCACATTAGTTTAAAAAACCAAAATGTCATTAAAATATCGTTGTCAAGAGAAATTGAATGCAAAAAATATTTACACTAACTTTGGGCTCAGTTTAGAGAGTTATAGAGCCGTATGACTGTGCTATGTTTTCGCACTAGTCATGGTATGTACAAAAAGTATATACATGGTTGCAAGGATTGTTTGTAATCAATCCTGGGTATGATGACTACTTTACCTATCCTATTGTAATTTAGTGGGCTTAGCTAAGCTAACTAAGTGGATGAACTAAGCTAAGGGAAATAATCTAAGTAAATGAATGAAATGGGGTAAAATGTGTTAATTACCTTATTGTATTTGTAAATATGATGATGTAAGTTTCAACTAATGGTCTAAATTTAAGTGATGATTTATTTAACTAATTTATCCTAAAATATATGTACTTAAAGATGAATTGCTAATGTACTTATGAAATTAATGAATATGGTTTCTTAACTAAATGTAGATGAAATTTAGAATGTAAATACTATTAATTTCCTCTCACTAAGAAAAATGGGGATGTTTTTATAAGTTATGTTATTCTAACACAGATTTTAAACTATATGCAACTGCAATAAAAACATATTATAATACATATCACATTATATTTCTAACTAATTCCAGGTTTGATGGTAAAGTCGCGTTCCTTGAAATGAATATTACTCTGTTTCACAATGTTATTTACTAAGTTTGATCTTCATGATGATCCTGGGTTTAGTCTCTATATGTTGTGTCGGGTATAATAAATCACGGCGTAGCGAACTCATGATGTGCTTGTCCGTTTTAATTCATAATGACACAGTTCTATGCAGAGTTCTCTTTATGGTGACATACAAATCTATGAGCACTATAGTTTCTGTAACATCCCAGTCTGGACACAGATTAATTATAATGTCATGACTATGGTGATGTTGGCTCATTCCTCTGCGTTACTTCAGGTATGTCGACGTCAGAGGGTCTGCTTAAAATGTCAGAAAGTAATATCATTCTACCCTTAATATGCTTGATGGTGAAAGAGTAGTTTTGGAGAATCAGAGACCATCTATAAATACGGTTGTTTCTGTGGACTCCTGATTCCATGACGGTGAATGGGGAATTATCAGTCTCAATGACAAAATGTGTCCCTGCCAAAAACCTATGAAGTTTACGGACACAGTAGATGATACTTAACCCCTCCAATTCAGAGACTCTGTACTTTGACTCTGTAGGTGTGATTTTCCGGCTCACGTAGATGGTCGGGTGGAAAATCCCATCATAATGTTGACCTAGTACGCCTGCGATGGATACAGTACTCGCGTCTGTCCTAAGAAAATAGGTAAGGTTCGCGTTAGGTAAGCGCAATATTGGTATATCGCTAAACATTTGCTTAAGTTTTGATAAAGCGTTTATTAACTCAGCATCTTTTACATTGATATTTACTGAAGCTTTCAATAAATTCGAAAAAATGCTGGTAATCTCAGCTAAATTTGGGATGAACTTGTTATAATAGTTCACTAGCCCGAGTAGACTTCTCACCTGCTTCTTGGTGGTTGGCATGGTGAGGTTTAAAATTTTTGTAACAATTTTATTATCTGTTTTCAGTTGGCCTTTTGTGATGGTATGGCCAAGGAAGTCAATTTCTTCCAGACCCAACTCCACTTTTGTCGGTTTCACTGTGAGACCGAATAGTTTTATTCTGTCGAAGACATGTCGTAGTTTCTGTAGATGTGTGGTCCAGTCTGCAGTATGGATACATATGCCATCTATATATGTCTCCGTATTCGTTACTCCATGCAGTAGATCTCTAGTAAGGCGAACAAATGTGGCGGGTGCATTCTGAAGGCCAAAAGGAAGAAATCGACACTCATAAAGACCTAGAGGTGTTGAGAAGGCAGTTAAATGCATAGAATTTTTGCTCATTGGGACCTGCCAATATCCTTTCGTGAGGTCAAGTGTAGAGAAGATCATGGATGTAGACATGTTTAGGATAAGATCTTCGCAAGAAGGGATAGGCTCTGCACCAACCTTGGTGACTTTATTTAATCTTCTATAATCTACGCAGAGACGGATGGTAGAGTCCTTTTTCACTAGGACAATAGGAAAAGAGTATTCCGACTGAGACTACTGAATTATTCCAGTCCTTTCCAGATCGAGAATTTCCTTATCTAGATTTTGTCTATAATTTAAAGGGATGGAATAAGGTCGGCATTTTATAGGAGTGTAGTCGGATAGAAGAATGAAGTGTTCGATTCTGTCAGTCCTACCTGGAATGTCAGAAAAAATTTCTTTGTATTCTGTCACTAATGCTATTGTCTGCTGTTTCTGCTCGTCTGTGAGTTTTGGTTCTATATGTATGCTGTCAATTGTCGCTGTTATGTCCACTGTTGGAACTGGTAGTTCCATGTCGTCGTCTTCTACTTGGTTAAGTACTGTGGTGGTACTAAGTGCGTATTCTGTTTGCTGATTAAGTGTGGTTGCGTTGTCGTCGTCTTCTGTTGAACTAATTAGTGTAGTTGTGTTATGTTCGTCTGTCGTCCGATTGATTGGTGTAGATGCATCCTGTTCGTCTGTCGTCTGTTCCTCTCGTCTTGAAAAATACGGTTTCAGCATGTTGATATGGCATATCTTTAATTTTTGGTTTATCGATATTTCATAGTCGACATCTGATATCTTTCGTACCACTTTGAATGGCCCTTGCCATGATATCAATAGTAAGTTACGTTTGTCTGGCAATAGAAGTAGCACCTCTTGTTCTAGTTCGAGGTGTAGGGTTTTGGCACCTTTGTTTGCGTAATGGCAGTAGATGTGTCCCTTTCTCTCCAAAGATGCTTTAGCTATTACACACGCTTTCATGATCTTATTGCGTGTTTCTGTCACCATTTCATAAGGTGATACTGGTTTTGGATTTACTTCGGTGTTAGTAATCAACTGATGGTAAATTGTAAGGGGTCCACGTGGGTTAGCCCCGTACACTAATTCAAATGGGGAGAAACCCGTACTTGAGTGCGGAATTTCTCGGTAGGCGAACAGCACTGTTGGTAACAGTGTATCCCAATCAGATGGGTTCTCTGCTGTCACCTTAGCCAGCATGTGTTTTAAATCACTGTTAATTTTCTATATAATTCAATTGCTGGCTGGGTGGTAGGCCGTGGTGAAGTGTTGTTTAATCCCTAGCAATTTTGTAAGAGTTGCGTAGCAGCTGATATAAACTGCGTTCCCCGATCCGATGTAATGGTCTGAGGAAATCCGAACCGGGAAAACAGGTGCAAAAAGACGTTGGCTACATCTTTGGAGGTGATATATATTAGGGGTACCGGTTCTACCCACCTCGAACAGAGATCCACCAGGGTTAAAATAAAACGGTTTCCTTTGCTCGACACCTGATTTAGGGGTCCAACAATATCGACTGCTACACTTTCAAAAGGTCTAGAGGCCAATGTTGATGGTTGAACCTCTGCTGTTACATGCTTTCCCTTTCTTACCAACTGTTGACAAATGGTACACGAACGACAAAAAGTTTTAATATCACTACAAAATTTTGGCCAGTAAAAATGGGCTAGAATTCTGGCTCTAGTTTTGTCGTAGCCTAAATGTCCAGCAAATGGTGAGTCGTGTGCAATTTTCAACACGGTTTGTCTGTGTTTTACAGGTAACACAGTCTGCTGAATTTCATGGTTATTTGTGGTATAATTTCTCATGAGAATACCGTTATGAAGTTTAGGTGACTTTAGGTTTCTCTCCCAGAAACTTTAAATAGGGTGAGATAGTTGGATCGGCGCTTTGCGCCTCTATGAAATTTTGTCTTACGGTGTTACTTATCGCACCACTAGGTGTTACTAATTGTAGCATTTCTTCCTGCAGGTCATCTTGTTGTTTCTGCGTTTCTGACCTGGTCACTGCATTAGCCTTGTTGTTTTCTTGCCAGGCTAATATTTCTTCTGTAGTGCAAATTTTCAGCTCTGGTAGGCACCCAAGAATCAGGTCTGTACATGGTTTGTGTAGAATGCCGCATGTGAATGTGCCGGAAAGGAATGGGGTGTTTATACGGGCTTTTGCTAGCGGGTACTTTTCAATATTACCCGAAAAGGTACGGCATTTCACAAAGCCGCCAGTATAATCCTCTGGTTTGCCCAGTTCTTTCCTCAAACCGATTAATGTACTTCCGATCTCCAGTAAACATTGGCATGGTTGGTCGTTAACCATTGCATCGTGGAACACTAAATTGCCTCTTGAGGCTATGGCTGCGTTGGCGTTCTCGCTAGAGAACGGTACAGAGTGCCCACATTTAAGTATCCCATCTTCGTTGAATTGATGACAAGTATTACATTTATCAAAATTTAAAATATCAATAGCTGACACACTTTCACACTGATTGAATGGTAACACTTCCTCACTCTCACTTTCGTGGTCGCTCCCACTTTCAGACGAGGTATCAATAAGTAAGGCATTACTTGCTCTCAATCTCTGCCGTCACGGACATTTAGCGGAATAATGTCCGTAAGAAAGACAAAATTAACATTTAACGGCACGTCTAAACGTGTTTCTTTTGTTCTCTTGATTCTTAATCATCGTTTCCAAGTGTGACGGGTACGAAGGATTTTTATCGCACATAGAAAATTCATGATGGAAAAAACGACAATACATACATTGAGGTGGCTTTGATTTTTGCCTATCTTTCATTTGAAATGGTTTTTTACTAGGAGTTTTTCTTATTTGACTTTTTGCAAAAGCAGCAATTTCTGACTCCTCTATTGATGTCTTAAACACGTCTCTGTTAGAAGAAAAATAAGCCGAACCACGTTTTTCGAGTTGTTCAAGTGATTCAATGTCGGCTTGTTGTAAGAACTTCGCGAAGGGGGTTGGCACAGTGGAAATAATTTTGTCCATTACCATTAAATCCATTAATTTATCAAAACTTTTCCCTATCTTTGCCGCGTTAAGCCATCTCTTGAAAATACTTTGGACATTTGAAACATAGTCTATGAAAGTTTCTGTAGCTTTTGGTCTTAGCTTGGAAAACTGAATCTGATATCCCGCCGTGTCAAGTAAAAAATGTTGCATGATACGATCATGTATGTATTGGTAATTATTTCTTAAATCAGACGGAATTGACTCTATTACTTTTAAGGGCTCACCAGAAAGATTCTTCATATAGATCATTGCCCAATCTTCTAAAGGTACCTTTTGGAACTTGAGTTGGAACTCGACATTTTCCGTCCATGCGGAGATGGAATCCACTTGGCAATAGGGCTTCACTAACCCTTTATACTTATTGAATTTGTTCTCTTCCTCGTGACTCTTTATTTTTGTGGTAGCAATCTGAACATGTGAGTCAATTTCCATTTCTTTCATCTTTAATTGTGTTTGTAACTCTATTTCTTTCTGTTTGGTTATCTCAGTTATTTCTTTCTGTTTGGTGGTTTCAGTTAACTCTGCCAACTCCTTCTGATGTTGTCTTTCTCGCGCCCGTTCATCTCTCTCGGCATCTTTTGCTTCTTTCTCACTTATAGCTTTCTTATCTGTGTATTCCTTGTATTCGTTTTTAACCCATTGTTCTAATTTGTCCCCATTAAATACTAGATCTTTCCCTGCTTGGATACATTCACTGAGTGTTGACATTCTTACTGTTTATATTGATATACTGATGGCAATGAGAACAAGAATATTCAATTATATATCTACGCCTACAGTACAATCTGAAACAAAACAAGATGCCTCGTTAATATGCTTAATCAAAACTGTAATTGTACTCATCTTATTTCGATGATTTGCTTGATTTCTTGGACTGTTCCACTCTCTCTCTGTTCGTACTGTATTTCTGCTCGCTACTACGTTACAACCTGTTACGCAGAGCAGCAACAATTATTACACAGAATATACTGAAAAATACACAATGTTATTTATGTCTCAATTCCCTTTGAATGGAAGACGAAAATGTGATACAAATGATATGAATGATATGAATGGTTGCATGAATGAATGAATGAATCGTCGTTGTCTGTCTTATGTCGTTTTGTTTTCAGCTTGTCGGTTATAGACTGCGTTGTACCTGTAAGGGAGAATCTCTTAGATTTCGACAATCTTAATCACTTCTTAGTGGTCAGTTGATATAACCACTTTACTTTAGCATATCATGGGTGATTACTCAACACACATTCTGATTGTGCTATTATATTAATTGCAATGATTGTTTCTCGTGGATAATTTTCAAATAACCTTTATAATAACAATTCTGATATCAAAATATAACTGTCGCGGGTAGTAAAGAAACCACGCTATGACACCATAATGTTACTATAATAATTCTCGAATGTATCAGTCGTAATATGGGTTGGTTTAACAACCACTTTATAACACCAAAATATTTCAGAATATTGCCGTGGGTAGTTTGGATAGGTTCAAAGACCACTCTCTGAAAAAAGAATACTTCTGTGGGTACATTGCTTAGGTTCAAAGACCACTCTCTGACACCACAATACTTCTGTGGGTACTTTGAATAGGCTCAAAGACCACTTTCTGACACCAGAATAATCCCGTCTGTCAACAACCTAGTTTAGACAGACATACAGGGATTCTTCATTTGTACCGCACGAATATCAACTCGTAGGTGTACAAAGGGTAAATTCGCTTTATTGCGCACTGATTACAATTGGCTCCACGAGCTCACATGAACATGCATATATCATCAACTCATCATCACATTCTACATTTATAATACTGCTAAGCACAATCTCTATCTATCCTAGCGTAAGTCACTATACTACTGTGCCCTGAAAACTATACAATGGTCAGGGCAAAATACATCGACCTGTCTGCGGACTTGTGAATCTTCGTGCGCCAGCACTATTGCGTGCTCGGTTACCTCGCACGTAGTACAGTAGCCTGTCACTAGCTACTGTGCTCTAGTTAACGCTGTTTACGGGTACTTCCCGTGTTTATTGTCTCCTACTCTAACCTGGGAGTAAATCCGTGTCATGTCCTGCAGTGTCCTACTTATGACACGTGCGTTTCCTGTTGGATAACTGCTTAAGAGTTCTATCTTCTACTTCTGTCCCTTGAATCTCTATTCCCTCTGTTCAGGGATGTTATCTCTATCCTATCTTAGTCTTATCCATAACTTATATTCTTCTGTTACTTCTGTCCTCAGCTTCTTGACACTCATGCACCCTCTGCTGTAGCTCTTCATTGGCCCTAAAACTTTTAAAACTTCCGACTCCATTCATACACTTGCTGGAATGACAGGCATGCATCACCAATGCATTTCTATAGATTTCACGCCTTCACTGATCAATAAATGGATAACAGAACGCTACTTCTCTTTGTTGCATGTCAAAAGTAGGGCGGCCATCTTTACACTGTCCTTATGACATTATCGTATTCGTCTGCACCGAGACGTCATGACATCCTTAACAACAATATTGACAGTACAAGACAATGACATAGTTATTGTAATTTCTATCGCACTTGTAAAGTTTTCATGTGAAGCCCCCTCGTAACAAAAACGTTAAATCAATATTGCTGAGGGGATCAAAAAACATGAAGAACAACTCGAAGAAATAATAATAAACTGCACACATTCGTTAACTAGTATCCATATTGTAGAATGAGTCTCATCTCATCTCATCTCATCTCATCTCATCTCATCTCATCTCATCTCATCATGTTTCTCTTATACCTTTCGGTGTCGAGGTGAAGTATAAACAGCGGGAGAGTGCCCGCTTATGGGTTTTATGTATCGATATTCCCATGGACTGTTATTCCCTGCGTCCATCGTTTACGTGGTCGGCCTCTTCCTATGCTTCTCTCTGGTCTGTACATCATTGCTTGTTGTGGTATACTGTTAGTAATCTACCTGTATGGCCAAACCATTTGACTTGCTGTCGTCTAATAAAATCTAGTGCAGCTAAAACCCTCACTTTAGTCCTGATTTCTTCATTTCTGACCTTATCTCTTCTTGATACATTGAGTAGAATGAGTAATATGGTAGAACTGATGCGGAGCTTAGGATCTGAACTAGATGGATTCCAGCAAATCAAGAGCTTAAGAAACTGGCGCTGGATATCATCATCATCATCATCAAGGGCCGTGCCGGCTGGCGTAGGCGTTCATGGCTCTCCATAGATCTCGGTCTTTGGTTTTCTGGATCAACTCTGCTGCTGATATTCCTCCATGCCACCTTCTCAATCCATCCAGCATCACTTCTCTTGGTCTACCTCTGCCTCTCTTCCCCTCGATCTTTCCAGTTGTTACGATGTTCTCCAATGCCTCTTTTCTCATCACATGACCGAGGAAAGCTGTTTGTCTCTGTCTTATTGTTGTATATGGCGCTGGATATGGAAAAAAAATTGAGAAGGTCCGATAATATAGTAACTAGAAAGACCTTTATGTGGAACCCACGAAGCAAAAGAAATATAGGGCGACAGTAAAATCACCCGAAGAAGAGAATTCGAGACCGAGATCAATGATTTGGGAAGGACGTGGAGGGAACTTCAGTAGATAGCAATAGACATTCTCAAAGCATACTTTGTGGATTAGTTGGTTGATTGGTTTGTTGGAAGGTTAGCTAATTTGTTGGCTGGTTAATTAGTTGATGGCTGGTTAGTTATTTTATTTAATTTTAGTTGATTGGTTAGTCGGTTTTTGGTTATTTGGTTGGTTAATGGTTTATTAATTCGTTTCTTGGTTAATGAATCACTAGTTGGTTGGTTGGTTAATTGGACCATGTGTTAGTTTGTTAGTTGGTTAACTGTTTAGTTTGGTCATATATATATATATATATATATATATATATATATATATATATATATATATATATATATATATATATATATATATATATATATATATATATATATAGTCAGCAAAGAACCTCAACGGCTCGGAACGCTGAAGTAGAAGAAGATAGTCAGTAGAAAAAACGGAAAAGTACAATGTGTTGCCAAGAATAACAAAAAGGTTTTCTCCATATGTAACTAAATCTGACAAAGTGACAACCTGCTTCAGTTTTAAATGATGCATTGTTCATTTAACAAATGGAAACACAACTCCCGAAGTGCTTTTTGCTGAATGTCCTGCACCCACACAATGCACATTGTTTGTCTGTTGTGTCCTTGTGGATTTACACCATTGGCGTGATTGGCACGTCCCGCTACGGGAATTGAATGACCTAGGACATTGCGATATTGGAAATTTAACGCCTGCGAGATGGATTTAAAACAAGGTAAGTCTTGGTGTTAGACTGGGGGTGTGTTTCTCCTGTTTTGTAAGAGTGTCTTTGTGTGTGTGATTACACCGCTATGGTCAGTGGAGATCACATTAAGTAGCAGTTACTCAGGATAGAGGAAGTAAGGGTGACGCGGTGGGATACGATGGGCCGGTGGAAAGATAGAAAACGGACAGAAAGACAAAGAATTTAGTTTAGTTTAGTTTAGTTTAGCTTAGTTTAGTTTAGTTTAGTCGACGGATCAACATCACGGCACATGGGTGTAACCCATAAGTGCTCCGTTTTACTCCTAATTCAAGCCTGAGTCCGGAGAATATCAGATCGGTGCACGAACACTGTAGCACTGGTAAGGATCCTGAAATGCATTGGCTAGATTTTTAACTCGAGACAGACAAGGAGTGAAAGAAAGAAAGAAAAACAGACAGACAGGGAGTGAAAGAAAGAAAGAATAA
>OY992896.1:58823931-58883931 GCA_963921405.1 Cepaea hortensis
AGTGGGATCAACACCTTGTGCCACATTTATTGAAAGAAAGAAGATCAAGTGGTTTGGCAATGCCGTTAGAATGCAACACCATCAACTACCATCACTGGCCTTACATCAAATATCATCTGCGACGAGACCAAGAGGACGCCCAAGAAGAAAATGGATTGACGACATCAAAGACATTGTACAATTACACGGAATGACACTATCCAGTGCCGCCCATCGGGCGTTGTAGCGCAAATTATTCCTCCCCATGACGCTTAATATCAGAAGTGGAAGATGATGATGATGATCATTTAGGACAGGGGTGTCAAACTGAATCACTCAGTGGGCCAAAACTCAAATCACACGTAATGTTCAGGGCCGAAAAGGATAAACATTCAATAAGCCGAAAATTAAACTTTTTTGTGTGTGTGAACATTAATATAAATTAAAGCAGAAAAAAAGAGCTGTGCAGTGTCAATAGTGTCATTTCTTTTATCGACAGCAAGGGAGAATGCAATAAAGTCTTTGCCTTTTTCGATCAGCTGTGTTTTCACATTAGTGGCCATCTCACAAACACGATCAACAACCGTATTTCTGCTAAGGTTTACCTTTGCAAACATCTGCTTTTTGTCTGAACACAAGACGTCACACACTTTCATCATGCAGCGCTTTAGAAACTCTCCTTCTGTAAATGATCGACCTGATTTTGTGATCTCTTCCGCCACAATAATACTTGCTTTCACAGCAGCTTCAGTTTGTGATTTTGCTTTGGTGGAAAACATCTGCAGTGATGTTAGATGCCTCTTCAATTCTTCTACTTTCAGCTCTGCATTAAGGCTGTTTAACTTGTCTTGATGTTCAGTCTCGTAGTGCTGTCTCAGATTATATTATGTGATCACAGCAACATTATCTCCACAAATTAGACACACAGATTTACCGCTAATATAAGTAAACATATATTCAGCCTTAAAGCGGCTTTAAAAGGTTCTGTTTTCAGAATCAAATTTTCTATTGGTGATTTTAACGGCTATCTTTGATTTTAAAAAGACTGTGCATCTACCGATGGACGCTTGATTGATATCAGGTAAACCTTAGAAGGAACAAGTGATGTAATATCCGGGCACTGCACTACTTTCATGTCTTATGCTCCAATCCAAAACGTGCAACTGAATGTTGCTAGGTCACTATAACAACGAATATCCACTCACTACACAACTTTTATTGTCGCTTATTCTGATCGAGGCGAGAACGCTTAAAAGGTCGCTTAAAAGTCCACAGGGTCGACTTCATCGCACCGGGTTTTATCCCATATGGCTCGGTCTCTTTCCGCAGCGCGGAAAGCGTCGCACAAAGCACGAACTCCGTAGCTTTTAGCGACGACGCACAGGAGTCTCCGAAACATTTAACTCCTAAACCGAAGGGTGCGGCCCGGAATCGAACCCACAACCTTCGGAGCACGAGTCAAACGGCTTGACCACTTCGCCACAGAGAACGCTGAGAGGTAGCCTCTCATTCGCCAAGGCTTCTAATTAGGAAATTTGATTTGCACTTTATATCGTGGCCATTAAGAAATATTTTTGCCGAAAATTCTCTCTCGGGCCGAATATATTTGTACGTCAGTTTCAAACCTCTCGGGCCTGATATGATTGTACGCCTGGCCTGATGTGGCCCGCGGGCCTTGAGTTTTACGCATGTGATTTAGGAGGTTCGTTGCAGGACGTGGCTCTCAAGATAACACGCCGGATAAATTTTCGGTTCATTGTCACTTCTAATGGGTCAAGCATTTTAATGCCCAATGTAATTTTAATGCACCGTGTGCATCGCCGTGTTGATCGACAACTACGAGTTCTTCAAGAAACTACGCCTCCAATTACTGTTCTTTCTAAACCATTAGGACGGACGGACAGACAGACAGAATTACAGACAGGCAGACAGAAATAAATAAGATAGTTTACACTGGACAAAGTGTTTCATTTTCTGACATATAATGAACGAACGAACGAACGAACACACTTTATTTTGAAAGGGTTAAGAATTGGGCTTGCAGGCATGTCTATCATTCTGCCCTTCTATCATACTGTTTATGAGTTAGTTTTCTTCAACATTCAGATCTTGTACGGAGTAAGTGATCCTCTTCTCCTCTTTAGACATTATTTAATTATCCTGGATCTTTTCTCCGGGGCATGCCGGTATGCTGGGAAATGAACAGCTGGGCAGATTGGCTGGCTCTGCAAAACTTGGTGAAGTATTGATGCATGACAAGGCAGACGTGGTTCCGACCTTGTGGGAGCACGTGTTCACCTCGGAGGAGCAAATGGATCATCATGGTCTGGCAAGAATGAGGCAGCGAGGAGTGAAGAGGGGATCTGGCCGACGCTCGACGCTCAGAGGAAAGCGAGACGTACATATAATCAGATTGCTTCTGGTACTATTGGTGTTGGAACTCTTCGCTGACTGCTGAAGATTGGAGACGAAGCGCCTATGGGAATGCCCCGAATGATGTGATGTCGGTTCCTAGATCAATCAATAAATCAATCAATAGACTTTATTTACGCTAGGACAGTGAGTTACTCGGCTTAGGTAATGTGGTAGTTTTCCCTAGACTTTCACTTTTAAAGTGCTGGGATAACGAGTTTCCTTCTCCGTAGTGCTGTAAGAGTTAGAGATATTTTTATTTCACAAATTCATCCGTGAAACACAAATATCAATTAATATCATTCTCCAAAAGAGTTTTTTGCAAGATCGTTAAATGTTCCACTGGCAGTTGGCCATGCTTTAGCTACTGTATTGAGCAGAACAAAAGGCATTTCAGCTTTGCCAAGAAAAGGCACAGCCGAGAGGAAATGCAAACTAGAATGACCCGAAAATCTGTGTAAATTAGTGAGTGATTGAGGGAGTGCGTGAGTGAGTGAGTTAGTTGGTTGGTTAGATAGTTGGTTGGCTGCTTAGTTGGTTAGTTAATTATTTAGTTAATTAGTTATTTAGTTATTTAGTTACCTAGCTAATTAGTTAGTTATTGGGTTGGTTTTTTCATTGGTTAGTTGATTGATTGGTTGGTTTATTGATTGGTTATTTGATTTGTTGGTTGGTGGGTTGATTAGTTTGTTGGTTGCTTCGTTGGTTGGTTCGCTGGCTGGTTGGTTGATTGGTTTAGTTTCCTGACTGTCTTGCTGACTGGATGATTGTTTGTGGTTGTTTGGCTGGATGGTTGGTTAGTTAGCTTGTTGGTTTTCTGGATGTCTTGCTAACTGGTCGGTTAGTTGGTCGGCTGGCTGGTTAGATGGTTGGTTGGCTGGATGATTGATTGGTTTGATGGTTATCTGCCTAGCTGACTGACTGGCTGGTTAGTTGGTTGGTTAATCAGCCAATCAGTCAACAAATCATCCTCTTTTCACATATAAATATTATGCTTTAAGTGGCCAGATCCCCTCCTCACTACCTCACGCAGCGTGTAGCGACTGACGAATCCAGTTCTGTGTTGACTGAGTATTCTTCTTTGACTCCCGCAGGGCACTCTGGTCTAGCATGACCCCGTCGGCTAGCCATTCCAGAAGCATGGCCAAAGTTGTAGTTGATGTGACGTTCTAGCACAGTGGTTCTCAACCTTCTTTGGCCCGTGCCCCCATTCACCATATTTTCAGAATGTCATCCCCCCCCCCCCCCCCCACCCTTTCGTATTTTCTACCTAAAAATTTGGCCCATGCCCCCCTTCACCATATTTTCAGAACGTCATTTCCCCCTTTCGTATTTCCTACCTAAAAATTCAGCCCCTGCCCCTACACAGTATACGTAATAGTGAAAGCTAAATTTAATAGCACATACTAAAACAAGTCTAGATATCCACAAAAAACATGATTTGTGGGTCTACTTACTTTATAAATTGAATTTTAGAAAGGTGAGACTACAGAACCGTACAGTATGAAGTGAAAAACAATATCAAGTAATCGGTTTTTGTATTAACGCTATCTTGAAATAATCTTAATCTCTCACCCCCCCCCCCCTGGAAACCCTAAAATTCCCCCCTGGGGGAGGGGAGGGGAATTTCCCCATCGGTTGAGAACCACTGATATAGCAGCATGGTCAAAGTAGCAGCTGACATGATAGTTTAGTAACATGGTCAAAGTAGCTGTTGACGTGACATTCTAACAGCATGGTCAAAGTAGCTGTTGACGTGACATTCTAACAGCATGGTCAAAGTAGCTGTTGACGTGACATTCTAACAGCATGGTCAAAGTAGCAGCTGACATGATAGTTTAATAGCATGGTCAAAGTAGCTGTTGACGTGACGTCTAGCAGCATGGTCACATTAGTAGCTGACGTAATGTTCTAGCAGCATGATCAAAGTAGCAGCTGACGTGACGTTCCACAGCATTGTCAAAACTAACAGTACCACAAACTATATACATACTTTGAATCATTTACTTGTTTGATCTCGTTGAGGGCGTTCATGATGTCAGCCTAGTCCATTGCTCGCCCGCATTCCACAGCAACCAAGCCGGCAAGTTTATCTGCTTTTTTGATTACCTGATTCAGTGCCAGACAAAAAGAAAGGGGGACCAAACATGGCACACAATCAAATGAACAAGTGTTAATAATATAAATTCCCCTTCACTGGGCCGTGAAATTGTGGAAGATGCCACGAAACAAAATAAATAACACCATGATCCTAGTATGGCGATATATCAGGTCACATTTGGCTATATATTGCCGGTCTTCCTGGCCGAGGCGTTAGCAGCTTTCTCCGTAACCCCGAATTCTCTCGTGGTTGACGTGAGCGCATGAGAATTGGAAGCGGTTCGAGTCGCGCCAGTGACTTATGCGAGTATGAAGCCGGTCGCTCAGTAAGTCGTGGCGAGCTGATGAGCGTAATCTAGCCTAAGAATCAACATACAGCTGAAATATGCTGATGTTGACCGCAATATCCTGAAACAGGATTGAAACGCGGGGAAAAAATGGCGATATATTATTCTTTGGCACTACATCAGTTAAATAGTAATGCAGATACGTTATGGGCGCCCTACACGGATTTACTCCATAAGAAGTTAGAAGAGGGACCGACTGTCAGTCACTAGTTTTCAAGTGGCATTTTAGAAGGGGGAATTATCATTGAATTCACAGTGAACAGAGATATCGAAGTGGCTAGAGCATGTGTCTGTCGCCCCAGTCTGCTTGTGGTTGAATTACCATCGAAGCAGATTTTTAAAAACAAATATATCCACCCTACAATGGGTACTAAGAAATATCGTGGAAGTAGAGGCGGTGCGTGTGATATTAACCGCATGACCCATCGCCATGAAGGCAGGTAGGGGTGCATAGATAGACACAGACAGACAGGTAGGTATGTAAGTATGTTGGCAGATGGGAAGTAGGTAGGTAGGTAGGTAAGTAGGTAGGTAGGTAGGTAGGTATAGATGGGACACAGAAAGACAGGTAGGTATGTAAGTATGTTGGTAGATGGGAAGTGGGTAGATAGGTAGGTAGGTAGATAGGTAAGTAAGTAAGTAGGTAGGTAGATATGTAGGTAGGCAGGTAGATATTGCCTAGGTAGGAAATTAGGTAGAAAGAGAGACATGTAGATAGACAAGGATAGACGGTCGGACGGATAGATGGACAGTTGGACGGACGGACGCATGGATGGATGAATGAATAATGTAAATATGTAAGTAAATAGTTAGGTTGGTAGTTAGTTAGCTGGGTAGGCAGATAGGCAGGTATATATGTAGTAGACAGACAAGCAGGTAAATAGGTAGGTAGGTAGGTAGGCAGGTAGGTAAGCAGGCAGGCAGGTATGTAGGTAGGTAGGCAGGAAGGTAGGTAGGCAGGTAGATAGGTAGGTTGGAACGTACGTTGGTAGGTATTAGGTTTGTTGATTGGAAAGCGGATAACTAGTTAGGTAGATATATCGGTCCATAAATAAATGATTCCCAGACACCATAAAGCATTCCTTAGATTGGCAATCACTACAAGCTGCAGCACGTTATACACTTCGCTCAGAATTGCTGTCTGACTGATCGGTATACAAACGATCTCTGCTAGCATTAAGCGAAACTAAATATTCAAAACACGAGAAATAATGGTGTCGGCTGACTGGACTTCTCAATGCTATGTGCTGAATGAGCATTTATGCACGATAAGACGCATTTGGCTGGCATTATTAACTGCGGTTCCGTTTATAAACAAGAGATTTTACATGTATCATCACATCACATAATCACATCTTATTCCTCTTGTAGCTTGCGTGTTGATGTGAAGCATAAACGCCGGGAGAGTGTCCGTTTATGCGCTTCATATATAGAGATTCCCATGGACTCTGTTATTCCCTCTGTCCATCGTTTATATTGTCGACTTCTTCTTCAGGTTACATTTGGTCTGTACATTATTGCTTGTTATGGTATACAGTCGATTGGTAACCTAATTATATGGCCGAACTAATCAACTTGCTGTTTTCTAATGAACTCTAACGCTGCGATTACCCGTACTTTAGTCCTGATTTCATCTTTTATGATTTTCCCTCTTCTTGATACACTGAGTATCCTTCTCAGGAATCTCATTTCTGTTGTAATTTTTGTTTTATCTTTTTTCTGGCATTGTCCAGGTTTGGCATTGGTAGCATAGAGTTGGTAGAAAGATTAAGTGCTTTTTTAGTATCTACTGATACGTGTTTTATTTAGTCTTGGTGCTATTTGTCCAATGAGTTGGTTTTCCTTATTGCATCTATGTTCGATCTCGTCTTCAGATTTTTCATTTGATGTTATGCTTCATAAGTATTTGAAGCTCTTTACTTGTTTCAGTTGGTGTTCTTTCAGATGAATCAAAGCTGTTTTCTTCTTCTTTTGGTTATACCTCTGTTTTACTGATGCAGATTTTCATGCTAGGTTCCTCATACACTTCATTAGCCGTTTTATGTAGACTTGTAGTTCTTCTTCTAAGTTTCATCGTCTGCAAATTGGAGTTCTTTAATGGTGTCATTTGCCGTTGATTCTTCTTCTATGTTTTGTTCTTCGCGAGTTAAAGTATGAATAACATTAGTGGAACAGAGGTAAAGCTGTGGAAATTTAAATAATCTATATCTATAAAACACAATGTATGTATGTATGTATGTATGTATGTATGTATGTATGTATGTATGTATGTATGTATGTATGTATGTATGTATGTATGTATGTATGTATGTATGTATGTACGTACGTACGTACGTACGTGCGTGCGTGCGTGCGTGCGTGCGTGCGTGCGTGCGTGCGTGCGTGCGTGCGTGCGTGCGTGCGTGCGTGCGTGCGTGCGTGCGTGCGTGCGTGCGTGCGTGCGTGCGTGCGAGCGAGCGAGCGAGCGAGCGAACGAACGAACGAACGAACGAACGAACGAACGAACGAACGAACGAACGAACGAACGAACGAACGAACGAACGAACGAACGAACGAACGAACGAACGAACGAACGAACGAACGAACGAACGAACGAACGAACGAACGAACGAACGAACGAACGAACGAACGAACGAACGAACGAACGAACGAACGAACGAACGAACGAACGAACGAACGAACGAACGAACGAACGAACGAACGAACGAACGAACGAACGAACGAACGAACGAACGAACGAACGAACGAACGAACGAACGAACGAACGAACGAACGAACGAACGAACGAACGAACGAACGAACGAACGAACGAACGAACGAACGAACGAACGAACGAACGAACGAACGAACGAACGAACGAACGAACGAACGAACGAACGAACGAACGAACGAACGAACGAACGAACGAACGAACGAACGAACGAACGAACGAACGAACGAACGAACGAACGAACGAACGAACGAACGAACGAACGAACGAACGAACGAACGAACGAACGAACGAACGAACGAACGAACGAACGAACGAACGAACGAACGAACGAACGAACGAACGAACGAACGAACGAACGAACGAACGAACGAACGAACGAACGAACGAACGAACGAACGTACGTACGTACGTACGTACGTACGTACGTACGTACGTACGTGTGTGTGTGTGTGTGTCTGTGTGTGAGCGAGCGAGCGAGCGAGCGAGCGAGCGAGCGTGCGTGCGTGCGTGCGTGCGTGCGTGCGTGCGTGCAGGCAGGCAGGCAGGCAGGCAGACAGTCAGGCAGGCAGGCAGGCAGACAGGCAGGCAGGCAGGCAGGTAGGTAGGTAGGTAGGTATCTATGTATGTATGTTATGCGTTCGCGAACGGTCCATCCAGTTGAGATGAAATTTTCTACACATCTTCTTCTCATTCCCGTGCTGCCAACTGTCATAGTTTTAGTGTACAAACAATTATTTACTTAATATTATTTAATATTGTAATTTACATTATAATGTATATATTGCTAGGGGACATAACTTCTAATAACTTTGCTATATATGTAAAATTGTTGCATATTTCTCACATAGGTGGACCTTTTCGCTACAGTTATCTACAGGCATATGTGTTATAATCCTCCTCCTCCTCCTCCCCCTTCTTCTCTCCCATCCTCCTCCTAGTCGCCCTCCCCTCCTCCTCCCTCTCCTTCTCCTCCTCCTCCCGCATCTCCACTTCCTCCTACCCTCCTCCTCCCTCTCTTCCTCCTCCCCCTCCCCTCCCCATCCTCCTCCCCCTCCTCTTCCACCTCTTCTCCCCTTCTCCTCCCCTCCTCCCTCCTCCTCATTTCGTTCCCTAGCAATGTAGCAAAACGGACAAATCTACAGGTGGAAACCTGCCACAACACCACGTGTTGCAGGCCTTCTTATGTTTTAATTGTCACCCCCTTGAAATTCTGTGTTTTAAATAAGTCGCTGGGTTTCTAAGAACCGTAGCCCACCGGACAAACCCGCAAGTGCTCAGTCTCACGCACACAAAGAAGACAAGACAGATAGAGAACTCTGGTGCATTCAGGAACATTGTTCAACTGATGCTAATATATATATATATGTGTGGAAGATGATGATGATGATGATGATGATGATGATGATGATGATGATGATGATGATGATGATGATGATGTAGGTGGTCAAAATTGTCCACCTCAACTGACTCCGGCTCAGAGAGAAGGTGTCCTGTTCATGAAGGACTCCCGTTCACGAAGAAGGACTCCCCGTTCATGAAGAAGAGTCCACGTGCCAGGGCGACCGTCGACCACTTGGCCCGGAATTGCCCATGACGCCTTTCAAGATAGGCGTTGGCGGAATTATTTCCGGAGGAAAACCGCGCTGGTACTTTGGACTACAGGTCCACGAAGGCAGGATCCTTCTCTCCCAGTCGGCGTCAGCTAAGATGGACACCTCTTGACCACTGGCTCCATGGCATGTCCACCAGGCTAATAAGCTTTGGCGCGGACCTGAGAGAGAGCTGTCCCAGTAGATGACCATGTCCAGTAGCCCGCTCTTCAGGCGGACCTGAGAGAGATGTATGCTGGCAATAAGCGCTGTCCTCGTGGTCTCTGTAATGATGATGTCTGGTGATGATTCTCCGCCTGTTGTCAGTTCTGTCTGTAATGTCATGTACCCAATAATACGCGTGTGAGAGGGTAATTTAGTTGATTGACTTTATGTACAGCTGGTGTCCTTTAGTTGGCTGACTTTATATACAGATGGTGTCCTTTAGTTGGCTAACTTTACATACAGATGATGTCCTTTAGTTGGCTAACTTTATATACTGATGGTGTCCTTTAGTTGACTGATTTTATAAAAAGCTGGTGTCCTTTAGTTGACTCACTTTATATACAGCTGGTGACCTTTAGTTGACTGAATTTATATACAGCTGGTGTCGTTTAGTTGACTGAATTTATATACAGCTGATGTCCTATATTTGACTGACTTTATATACAATTTATGTCCTTTAGTTGACTGACAATATATACATTTTGTGGCATTTAGTTGACTGACTTTATATGCATCTTGTGTCGTTTAGCTGACTGAATTTATATACATCTTGTGTCCTTTAGTTGAATGACTTTATATACATCGTGTGTCCTTTAGTTGACTGACGTTATACACATCTTGTTATTTACTTAATATTACTTAATATTAATTTACATTATAATTTATATATAGCGAGGGGACATAACTTTTAATAGCATTGCTATATATGTAAAATTGTTGCATATTTCTCAAATAGGTGGACCTTTTCGCTGCAGTTATCTACAGGCATATGGTTATAATCCTCCTCCCCCTCCTCCTCTTCCTACCCTCTTCCTCCTCCCTCTCCCTCCTCCTCCTCCCTCTTCCTCCTCCTCCCTTCTCCTCGCTCTCCTCCCTCCTCCTCCTAATCTCTCCTCCTTCCTCCTCTTCCTCCTCTTCCTCCTCCCTTCTCCTGCTCTCTCCTGCTCTCTCCTCCTCCCTCCTCATCCCTCATCCTCCTCCCCGTCCTCCTCCCTTCTCCTCCTCCCTCCTCCTCATTCCTCCCTCCTCCTCCTCCTCCCACTCATTCCTCCCTCCTCCTCCCTCCTCCTTCTCCCTCCACCTCATCGCTCCTCCTCCCCCTCCCTCCTTCTCACACCTCCTCCTCCCTTTTCCCAATCCTCCTCCTCCTCGCTCCTCCTCCCTCTCCTCCTCCTCCCTCTTCCTCCTCCTCCCTCCCCCTCCTCGTCCTAATCCCTCCTCCTCCTGTCTCCTCCTCCTCCCTCTTCCTCCCTCTTCCTCCTCCCAGCTCCTACTCCTCCTTTTTCTTCTTCTGCTGCTGCTGCTGCCGCCGCTCCATTTACCCAAGTTAATTGTTGGGGGCAGATGTAAACTTCTTTCAAGTGCTCTTTCTAATACTTTTTGTAAGTTGGTCTTCGTTTATCTAAGGTTGTTCTAACTGCAACCAATAAATGATTAGACAGATAGGCAGACAGAGAGAGAGGGAGGGAGGGAGGGACGGAGGGAGGGAGGGACGGACGGACGGACGGACGGACGGACGGACGGGCGGGCGGGCGGGCGGGCGGGCGGACGGACGGACGGACGGACGGACGGACGGACAGACGGACAGACGGACAGACAGACAGACAGACAGACAGACAGACAGACAGACAGACGGACGGACGGACGGACGGACGGACGGACGGACGGACGGACGGACGGACGGACGGACGGACGGACGGACGTTTCCCCGTCTACACCCCGGGTAGGTGAGGTTGACTTGTGTAATTTGCGGGTCTTCGGCAGGCTAATTTTCTCTTTTCACCCCTTCAGAGATAGACTAGTCGACCCTAACCCTACTGGTTGCAGGGCCAGGAGCAATCCAACATTGTAGACACAAATACCCAGGGAAAACAAAGCCAAATTCCAATAGTAATTAAACCCCCCCCCCCCCCCCCCAAAAAAAAAAAAAATATCGGCACTAGATACCATTCTCCCTACATTTAATTGTTGACATTCTTCTGTCAAACATGTCCATTTCATCAAGGGAAGTTGTATTTGTGTGTTTACCAGTTTCTCTGCTATTTTCCCGTTTTCTCCTACAGTCTGTCCCGCTTAGAATTAATGTAATTTGTTAATAATAATACAACCTACGATGGGTGAAGTGACGTTGTAATATTCTGTTGTGATAATTTGGTCGTGTCCAGCGTGTGCCAGTGATCCTGGGTTTGTTTCCGGGTCCGGTCAAGGATATGCACTACTAACGAGCTCAACTTAGAGCGAAACTCGAGTCTAGTGCTTCCACATTGACGTGGATGGGGCTTAGGTTCATACCAGAATACGATCAGCGTTGCCAGTAGTGGGTTGTGCTCAATATTTAAATCTCAAATCCCGAAACCACCAAATAAATCAATGTAATTTGTGTTATGTTTCTTCTCAATCTCTTATTTTTCCGTGAAAAACAAGCTAATGATATTTATTATTACCTGTCTTTAGAAACAACACTCATGTTTAGTATTTAAAAGCTGTAACAGAAAATGCAGAATATTTTAACGTCCAGCCAGAGAGCAATTGTTACAGTTGTGTATGCTGTGCGTTTCTTGCACTGTCAATTTATAAGCATGCTTTATGTGTGAAATTGTGTATCTACGGGCCTGTCTGTCGACCTGCCTATATACCTATTTAACTACCTACTTGCCTACCTAACTACCCATGCTCTTTCTTACCTACCTATCCGCCTGTCTACCTGCCTACCTATCTATATAACTACCTACCTAACTAGCTAGCTTTCTTCTGTCCTACCTGCATGCCTACATGATTTTCTGGCTGCCTGCTTGTCTGTCTGTTGCTTGTCTGTCTGTTGCTTGATTATCTGTCAGTCTATCTGTATGCATATCTTTTATATTGATCCCGTTTTCAGTTAGCCTTGAATGATGTGTGAATGATATAATGTATAAAAGAGAGTGATAGAAGGGCAGAATGTTAGACGGGCCTGCGTGCCCAGTTCTTAACCCTTTGAAAATAAAGTATTGTTGTTGTTGTTATATGTGTCTATCTATGTGTCCTTCCGTTCATCTGTCTGTCTGCCTGCCTGCCAGCCTGTCTGCCTGTCTGTCTGTCTGTCTGTCTGTCTGTCTGTCTGTCTGTCTGTCTGTCTGTCTGTCTGTCTGTCTGTCTGTCTGTCTGTCCGTCCTTCTGTCTGTCTTTCTCTATCGCTGTTAGTATCTCAAAAGTTTGGTCCTGTTGATCGGTCAATGGTTGCTTGCTCTCCCTTCTTCATCTGTCTATCGTGTTCCTTCATTCCCCTTTCATTGCACACTCCTGTTATATATTATATACTTTCATTCATACCGTTGAACGTCTTCGTTACGATATTTCAATGACCTCAATGTTCCCCTAACGATAAATAACACAGCCCTACCACACACACAATTTTTGTGATTGCCAAATATTTCACCCCTGAGATTGCATAAATGATGCCTGCTAAATTCAAATATCACATTTATTTGTCCGTAGCAGCTGGTGTTCTTGAGATAGACATGTGTGTATTTAAATAATATTGTTATAGTATTTTCTGTACAAGGCTCTTTAAAAAAAAAAAAAAAAACTATTGATATATAGTCCTTTACAAAATGATATAGCTTGTTTACTTACAGTTTCATCATTCCAAGAATCTTCTCAGAATTGCCTGTTTTTTTTAGATTTTAACCTACAGCATGCATGTTAGTATGATTGTTATTTTCTTACACTTCCAACACAGAATGACTCACTTCTTCAAGAAGAGCAAATGTTATGTCACCGGATTTATATTGTTATATCTGTGGAGTGTACACTTTGGAAGAAGAACATAGGAAGCATATTACTGTTTTTTGTGAATAAAGGCTTATTTTGCTTGTTTTAAAGTAAATCTAAATGTCTATGACAAGTCTTGGGCTCCTCATATTGTTTGCAAAACATGTGTTGAACACCTGAGACAGTGGACTTGTGGGAAAAAGAAAATGTTTAAAATTTGTCATTCCGGTGGTTTGGAAAGAAACCAAGAACCACTATGATGACTGTTAATTATGTGTTGTTAATGTTAAAGTAATTAATGGGGGGAAATCAAAATAAATATGGAAATATCCAGACTTAGATTCTGCTTGACGACCTGATCCAAATGGGGATGACATATCAATTCCAACTTTCCGTCATATTTCGGATTCCCTGCTAGAAGAGGAGACAACAGTGGCATGTTGAACGATAAGTAACAGTGATAGTGATAGTGATGTAGAAGATGATTTTCTAGCTGCTCAACGCTTCGACCAGCATGAACTGAATGATCTCGTCCGAGATCTATATATCTCTCCAGGGAATCTTCATACCGTATGGCTTAGAGATTGAAAGAAAAAATTACTGACTGCTGAAATAAAAGTTATATTTAATCGCAGCAGAGAGCAAGGTGTTCTTCCATTCTTGTGTAAAGAAAACAAAACTTTGTATGTGTAATACTTATCAGTCGACATTTATTTATTTTTTGTGTGAAAAGAAGGGAAGGAGGGGTCGATCACCGCTCGAGCTTATCCACAACATACAGAACCGACGTTCCTCAAGGAATATAATCTTCTGCGCCACTCGGCCACGCAGATGATAATTATGAACACATATGCCTCACCTGGTATAGAGTGGATATCGAAATGAAGTGCTTGCCTATAATATTGTTCGACACTTAATGCGTTGTTTGGGACAGAATAAACTTAGAGTTAAGATAGTCTTGCCAAACCCAACACTAAACAACTACAAAGGAATGCGAAAGCTGAGATTTGAAACCGAAAAGCTTTCAGAAGCGACGGCTTTTCTGGCATTAGATGTGACTTACTAGTAATTGTTCCTCACATTCATAAGAAAAGTGCTGACTTGTGCTTCTACCTACCTGACATAAACAATTACCTTTGCCGCGGAACGAATTCTGGTAGAACTTCATACAAGTAACAATGTTAACGTGGCATGGTCACGATATGAAGCATGAAGATCTATTACTGTGAAAAGAATATTGGAGAGTAGAGGGCGACGTGGCCCAGATGATTAAAGCGCTAGCAATCAAACTTCTGGTGCGTTGATATCGGTTTAGTGTTTTATATGCGCTCAACGTTCAATGATTAACTGATTAATTGCCATTGGATGATTAATCGTCTTAAGTGACTTCCCGTATCTGCCACGGGCTTATATACAGTAGTTTTCCTTATGCAACCCCCTTTAATGTGATATATAATACATCATGTCCGCTATTATGTTAACTTCTTCTTTTTCTTTCGTTCGCTTGAAATATGTCTATAACTGCAATGTTGTCTCTTGTATGAATTTAACTATCTTTTTCAGTTCACACAGTGGTCCATAGAGTTTATCTTCCACTGTCGTCTCTCTAGGCCAGAAGGTTTGTCTAGATATGTTATATTTTGGGCAGTCTTGGAGTATGTGCTCTGCTGTCTGCGACGCCAATTCACATGTGCACATGGCTGATTCACCAATCTTGAATTCTGTATACATGTGGTTGCGTAATCTATTGTGTCCTGTTCTGAGGCGCAGAATAATGACTTGTTCTGGTCTGTCCATAACGTGGTAGTCATCTTGAGCAGGTTTTGGTGGCTTTCTGACTGATTTGATTATTCTTTTCTTTTGGTGGTATGTAACGGGCACATCAGGCTGTTCTTCTTTGGCTCCTTCCTTAGCCAATTGATCAGCTCTGTCGTTTCCGGGTACTCCACAGTGGGATGGTATCCACTGTATTAACACCGTTTAAGTCTATGTGACAACAATATTTCCCACCTTCAGCCGCCATCCATTTGTGTGTGGTCCAAAGCTACTTTTTGTTTGGGATTGAATCTGTTAAATAGTGACTTCTCGTTCTTGACTAGTGGATGTAAATTACAAGTACCTCAGAAATCGGAGTGGGTTCACCTGATGGCAGGGGAAATTGGTAACAGGGAAAGCTAATCCACACGCAAAACTAGGTCTAGTGCATTAGAAGTAGTAGCACATGTCTGGGGTACTCTTTTAAAATTTTGAAAGGACGAAGGTGATGGTAGTTAGAAAGGCATTACTTCGTGACTTTTCTTCAAGGTTCACAAACAGTTGAAATCCATTCATCTCAGGTGTCAACCGATATTTCCGCTTCAAAATTAAAAACATTACAAAGATATGAACTTTTTAAAAAAAAAAGGCAAAGTACGAAAGTTATGCGGTTAGAAAGACAGGACTTCATGACTTTTCTTAACGGTTCACAAACAGTTGAAATGAATTTATCTCAGGCGCCAACCGAGACACCATGATTCAACTTAACCGCGCTTTCACGGCTATTCCGTTAATTATTTATGATTATTGATTACACAATTTGAGGCGGGAAAATCCGTCTCTGATTGGAGCTCGTGAGTAGGGAGCTCGTGAGTAGAAAGTATTTGATCTCAGTTGAGTCAGTGCGCGTTTGCACGTGTGTTGAGTCTGTCTTTTAATGTGATATAAAAGAGGTCGGCGTGGCTTGAGGTTAACACACTCCCGCTTAAATTGTTTTTGCTGATAGCGTGCTAATGGGTTCGTATCACGTGCTGGTCAGTTGGACTTAAATTTTGACTTCTCGTTCAGAACGCAATGGCAAACTTCTTCTTCTTCTTCTTCTTCTTCTTCTTCTTCTTCTTCTTCTTCTTCTTCTTCTTCTTCTTCTTCTTCTTCTTCTTCTTCTTCTTCTGCTTCTTCTTCTTCTTCTGCTTCTTCCTCTTCTCCTCCTCCTTCTTCTTCTCCTCCTCCTTCTTCTTCTCCTCCTCCTTCTCCTCCTCCTCTTTCGTCACCGCCGCCTCCTTCGCCTTCTCATCCTTCCTCCTCCTCCTCCCACTTCCTTGTCTTCCTCTTCCATCTCCTCCTCCTCCTCTTTCTTATTCTTCCTCTTCTTCTTCTTCTTCTTCTTCTTCTTCTTCTTCTTCTTCTTCTTCTTCTTCTTCTTCTTCTTCTTCTTCTTCTTCTTCTTCTTCTTCTTCTTCTTCTTCTTCTTCTTCTTCTTCTTCTTCTTCTTCTTCTTCTTCTTCTTCTTCTTCTTCTTCTTCTTCTTCTTCTTCTTCTTCTTCTTCTTCTTCTTCTTCTTCTTCTTCTTCTTCCTCTTCTTCTTCTTCTTCTTCCTCTTCCTCTTCTTCTGTCCTTTACCCCACAGTGAGGCACAGGTCTTCCAAGCCATTCTGTCATTTGCTACCTTCTACAGCTCCTTCCATTTCTCCCAATCAAAATTTTTTTTCCCGAATATCCTTTACAATCGCTGTCAACATCAGCATCTTTCAGCTGATTGTTGATTTCTTGGCAAGATTACGCTCAGTAGTTTGCCATTGCTTTCTGAGCGACCGGCTCAATACCCAGTAAGTTACTGACGCGGCGAGAACCGCTACCGATTCTCGCGCAGGTTACGTTCCTCACATGGATATACAGGATTACGAAGAAAGACGTTAACGCCTAGGACCGGGAGACCGGCCCCAATCAAACTATTGAACGTAATTTGGCTTGCAAATCACGAACAGCCAGTAAAGATCGGAGTTAATTGTAACGTCCTCTATAAGGACGTACAAGTGATATGTACTCTAGGCCATGACATAATGAAGGTTAACTAGCCAGTTGCGTTCGTCACAGCCAAGCCGTCCCAGATAAATTCCTGACAAAGACCTTACATTACCAAACACTCACTTTATAATGTTGAGTCTTCTGAAAACGGTAATCCTGTCATCTGTGAGGTTTGAACCCAAACCATAGTCATGGTAAGCAAACACGCAAACCAATATACCATCGCAGCTCTCACTATTGCATTGGTTGGACCCCCCCCCCCCCTTTCCAAAAAAATGCAAGAAAGCAACAACAATTGTCACTACCAAGATTTAAACGCATGTGCAGTGCGCTTTCATGGTAGCGTGCAAGATGCTCCACCACGCAGCTAGACTGAATGACTAAGACTCTTTTACGTTATGCATTTAGCGCACACACATACCACCATATGCAGTAATAGATAAAACATAAGACAAAGATACAGATGTATGTTTCTAGTTTACAAGCAGTAGACAGTGGAAAAAAATCCACTACATTGTAAACAGGATAAAGATGTGATTCAGAGAACAGCATGCAAGATAGTTTAATTCTCCACATTGTAAACACGATAGATATGTGATTCGGGGAACTAAGAACGAAAACGTTTAATTACAACTGAAAGATTAAATATTTGCAAATAATTATCTTGAAGGCACCTGCCTATGGATCAGACTGTGGTCGTTAGTTGCTTGTTGGCAGTCGAAAACACATGTTCTTAATTACTTGTGTATATTTGCATGTACGTGCAGGCGCGCGGGGTTTTAAGCGTTTTGCTGTTCATTCAGTTAATTCAGAAAGGTTCAAACGGTGCCGCGTGAAATATTTGAAGTGGTAGAAGTGTTGGGCAGGTGTGGCGGGAGGTTTCTGCGGCAATCATGGACCCCTTCTGCGTCCATCTTAGATCTCACAACAGAGCGTCGGCAGTGAAGGATTGAGTTTGAAAATAATGGTTGCTGGGACAAAAAACGCTATTCTCATGTTTAAAATAGTATTTAATGTTTAAGGTGGTACACTTCATTAGAGGTCCACTTCATCAGAGGTCCATTTTATTAGAGGTCCACTTAATTAGATGCCCACTTCATTAGAGACCCACTTCATTAGAGGTCCACTTCATTAGAGGTCAACTGCATTAGATGTCCACTTCATAAGAGGTCCACTTTATTAGAGGTCCACTTCATTAGATGCCCAATTCATAAGAGACCCACTTCATTAGAGGTCAACTTCATTAGAGGTCAACTGCATTAGATGCCCACTTCAAGAGAGACCCGCTTCATTATAAGTCCACTTCATTAGAGGTCAACTGCATTAGATGCCCACTTCATAAGAGACCCATTTCATTAGATGTCCACTTCATTAGAGGTCCACTTCATTAGAGGTCAACTGCATTAGATGCCCACTTCATAAGAGACCCATTTCATTATAGGTCTACTTCATTAGAGGTCTACTTCATTAGAGGCCCACTTCATTAGAAGCCCACTTCATTAGAGGCCTACTTCATTAGAGGCCTACTTCATTAGAGGCCCACTTCATTAGAGGTCCATTTCATTAGAGGCCTACTTCATTAGAGGCCTACTTCATTAGAGGTCCACTTCATTAGAGGTCCACATCATTAGACGTCGGGCAAGCTGACATTCTGGCCAGTCCATCATTAAGTGTAGGAATCATCTCGTACTAATCCTGTCCATATTTAAACATCTCGTGTAGTTCCTGCCGTGTCGTGCCTTTCATCAACATTGTCATCATTTGAAGCAGTCATGCCAGTAATCCTCATTAAAAAGCAACACCATCCATCACCATCACTGGCCCTACGTTAAAGAAGATCTGCTACGAGAGAAAGAGGACACCTGAGAAGAAACTGGATTGACGACATCAAAGGCACTCTACACTCAAACGGAATGACAATATACAGTGCTACCCATAGAGAGCTGGAACATCAACTATCATCCCTACGATGCTTCGCGTAAGAAGTGGATGATGATGGCGGGTTCCGCTGATATTTTATATCTTCCGTCAACGATATTTAGTTGACCTGGGCTGTGTCTGGCACCTGGGCTCTCTTCAGTGGTGTCCTAGGGATATGGAGACATGGGGAAGGATGTGTGGATATGGGGAGATGGAAGCAATGAGGATGGGGGTGGGAAGATGGGAGGATGGGGTTGGACAGATGAGGGGATGGGGTGGGAAGATGGGAGGATGGGGTTGGGCAGATGGGGGGATGGGGTGGGAAGATTGGGGGGGGGGGTGGGGGGCATATATGAGGATGGAGATGGGAGGGCGGGGGATGAAGATGGGATCTTAGTGAGGATGGGGAACAAACCTGGGTTCATCACATGTGACCAGTCGAGCTGTCTACATGACCATGAAGATCAGGGAAATAGAAATAGATCTACCACCTAAAACAATCATTAAGGACTGGAACAGTTATCATACGGGTGATCCAGAGGCCGCTTACATCCTGGCAGTCTCGCCATTTTGTAACAGGAAGAGGAATATAAAGGATAGGAGGACATAGTGTCTTATACATAGGTGCTCAAAGACAAAGAAGCGCAATACTGACTTTTAGTGGGCCAGAGAAGAAAAGGATAATAAGAAGAAAGAGAAAGAGAGCACTTTATATATTCTCCCCAGTTAACAAAAAAAAAAAGGAAAAGATTAAGACAGAAGAAATCCAGAACTCATTAGCAGGGAACTACGCCTTAATGCATATTTCAGACAATGGGTCACTGAGATGGACCGGACCAACATCAATGAATGAAACAGACAACAAGCAACATCACTTGAACAACAAAGACCAAACATAAAACATAATTAACAACTAGAACTAGATAAAAAAAATCATAATAACATGCATGGATCTTTATTGTCCACTCTCGTAGCTCATATTCTAAACTGTGCGGATACAAAAGTAAGATGTCTTATAGGCAAGACAATCAACACTTCCCATCACATACAACATTATAGGCAGTCTGCCGCATATAGCCAGACCTCTGCCAGGTGTGACCGAACCTACAGGGTGCTCCTGGGACTCTGCTACGATACTTATATAGCCGGCTGACCAGGACTGGACAACAGAGAGACCATCACTAGGAAAATAACAAGAACACAACTCCAAATCTGGGGATGAGTCTTACAGTGCGGAGACGGGACTCACCATCCTGAGACACACAACACAACACCATGGATCCCTGTTGTTCACAGAAGAAATCAGTGGATTGGGCTCCAGATTCTATCAGGCCCATGTGCCTCAGCCAAATCGAATATTGTGCTCAATGCCACCAGAGAAAGTCATGTCCCCAAACCGACTGGGACACATTACTATAACGAGACCAGCACTTACTAAATGGAAATCTTTTCTTGAGCATGGGAAGCTCAAATGAATCAAACTAGAAACTGTAGCCTTAACCATGAAGTCACAAACTAATATATGAAAAACTCTACTATTGGATCAGCTGGTAGGGGAAGGGGAAGATGTGAGGTGGTGGAAAATGGGAGGTGAAGAGAAATAGGGATAAACAAAAACCCAGGCATGATCGTCCCCGTGGCTACGATTGAGGAATTACATCCTCAACAATCTTGTATCAGCTCCAGCAGAAATGCCTTGCGAGTTCATCCGCCTGTTTGACTTCATTACAAATTTGTGCACTTGTCCACCAAGCATTCTGTGACCCAACTTGGTTATGCTCGTATCTCAATCATGCTTCTGGATGGAGGTGGTGTAAGGGGGACAGTTTCTTTTCCCCCTCTTTACTTCAGTTCGGGCTGAAGGGCCCGCCTTCAGTGGGGACTCCCACTCAACTAAACTGTGAGGCAAATAGTGCGCCAATTTCCCGCCGGGTCTATTACCCAGCATGCACCAGCTATGGGGGAGGGGTTCTAGTCACTGCGTCAGCCAAACATCCTGTGGAGCCGTGTTGCGCTACTTCAGATATATTCCCGATGTTCTGGTCGACACTTAGAGCTTCGAGAAATTGCCAGATGGACCCCCCCCCCCCCCCCCCCAAAAAAAAAAAAAAAAAAAAAAAGCAGATTAAAGTTGGTAACTTCAGTACTGGAAATCTTCGCTGGTTGTTGAAGATGCATACTGGCAACTTATGGGAAGTCCCCAAGTGATGTGATGACTCAATTACACTCAACTTGACTTTGTCAACAATATTCTCAACACTCTTATTTCAAAAAGCCACATGTTCACGACCACCGTTCCTGTATCATTTTTAATCATGTTGATTAACACTTGCCGTCTTGAATGTCGATAGTTCGTAATATGGAGTTTTAACCTCCATAACGCAAAGCCTGGGCTGAATCTATAGACCATGTGTTGCCCATGCAGCATGATCCCTCTCTCGGCCTGTCTAGTTTACTCCAGAGAAATGGTAACACCAAAACTTCTGGAACAAGATACGCTGCAGAAACTGCTGGATAAGCAAAATAGTGCTCAGACTGTACGCCTGTCAGAGTTTCCATCCTAGGTCAGTTGCCGCCCATGGCTTAGGGCCAGGTCTGCCTTGCTATGACATGTATTCCTTAGGTTCCACTTCCTCGCACTAGGGCAAGGCTTGTACGCTCCTAATTGCCCTCCTCCGCCCGAAGCCTTTTGGCACAATATAGGGTGTCGGAATTAGTGAGCTCCACCATTCATTCGGCGCTAACAGAAAGCAGACAGTGTCGTCTATGTCATACGATAGCTCAGTCATAACTGATTAAGACCTGACTTTGTTTATTCTCAGCGTACCATCATACACAACTGCCAAATTTGCACTATAAGAGAAGCCTCATCCGCTCGATGATTGTTACATCACTTGGCCTACTTCAATGATTGTTACATTACTCGGCATACTTTAATGATTATTACATGACTTGGCCTACTTCAAGGTTTTTTACATGACTTGGCCTACTTCAATTATTGTTGCATGACGTGGCCTACTTCAAGGATGGTTACATGAACTGGCCTACTTCAAGGATTGTTACATGACTTGGCCTACTTCAAGGATTTTTACATGACTTGGCCTCTTTAAGAATGGATTAACATCAGCTAAGTAATTTTTTGCGCACTGCGGTTGGGGATAGTAAGACGCGCAGTTTCATGATTCCGAGTCATACCGAATCGACGGTTCCAAATCAGCTGTCGGCAATTTGGACGCAGGCCGCTTTGCTTTGATTTCATGGTATGGCGCGTCGGGCGTTTAGGAAGGCAATGACGAACTACTGAAATAACTGTCAAAAAAAACACTGTCATTTACTGCCAATATAGTACCTTGCCATGGAAACAGGTGGTGGATGGAGTGTGAGAGCAGCCGACAGATTGTTGTTGGTTATGGTCTTGCACTCTGTGGCGATAGGCAGATGATCTCATCAGTAGAGACAATGGCTATGGCCACCGACTAGTACAGTCACTGCCCAGAAGGAAAGCAACGGCAAACTACCTTCTGCAAAACTTGCCAAGAAACCATAACAACCATGAAAGAAAACATAATAAGAAAGAGATCTGGTGGCGAGACCCCCAGGCCAGGCAGATCAGATAACACTGGGGAAGAGTGTGACGCAGGGACCAGTACTAGTAATCGTGATGACGGAGTTAATCCTGACTGTGTTACCAAGGAAATGCCCTGTGTCAGACTAAGAAACAGAGTGAGAATGGCAACGTGGAATGTGAGAAGTTTGTATGAGGGAAAGCTTAAAGTAGTGTGTGATGAGATTGAGAGGTTAAACATTCACATTTTAGGAATTAGTGAACATCGCTGGAGCGGCAAGGGACATTTTACAACTGAAAATGGAAGTATTTTCATTTATTCTGGTAGAGACACCGGAGGCCAGAGTGGAGTGGCATTTTGTTTAGATAAGACAACTGCAAAAGCTTTAATGGGATATAATCCAGTTAGTGATAGAATCCTCACTATTAGACTTAAAGGCCGTCCAAAAAACACAACTCTCATACAGATATATGCACCTACTTCAACAGCAGAGGAGGACGAAATTGAAGATTTTTATAACACACTACAAAACACATTAAATAAGATTGGTCATAATGATATAGCAATAATAATGGGAGATTTTAATGCTAAAGTAGGTGCAGGAAGAGCTGAAAATGAGACACGTTTTAGGAAAATTTGGATTAGGAAATAGAAATGATGCAGGTGACAAATTAATTGAATTTTGCACAGAAAATGAGTTAACGATAGCCAACACACTTTTTAAACAACATCCAAGAAGACTCTTCACATGGAAGTCTCCAGACAGTTTTACCAAAAATCAGATAGATTATATTTTAATACAAAGAAGATGGAGATCAAGCATAACATCTGCAAAAACCCTACGAAGTGCAGACTGTGATACAGATCATCAGTTATTAGAAGCAGATCTGAAATTAAAACTCAAAAAGCTTACCCGAGGACCAAGGCCACTTCGTTTTGATCTCACAAAAATACCGGACGCATACAACATAGAAGTTAGGAATCGCTTTGGGGTCTTGATGTCTGTACAAGAAGAAATGACACCTGATGAACTGGCAGTACAAGCTAGAGATATCTTGATAACTGCAGCCAAAGATTTCATTCCGACCAAGGAAAAGCAACTTAAGCCATGGATTACATCAGACACGTTAGAATTAATAAAACAACGAAGGGAGCTGAAACAGAAAGGAGATGAATCCGATAGCAGGATGAAGTATAAATCTTTAACTCGAGAAATAAGAAAGAACACAAGAAAGGACAAAAATCAATATATACAAGATTGCTGTACCAGAATAGAGCAATATCATAAGGCTGGAAGAGATTATGAAATGTTCAAGGAAATGAAGTTATTGACAAGAAATGTTCAACCTCAATTGAATGTTATCTGTGACAAGATGGGCAATACCTTAACAGAATCTAGACAAATTCTAGAAAGATGGCAGGAGTACTGCAGTGGAATGTATGATATGAGTGACAGTGAGGATATGAATGAGATACATGAGCCAATGACAGCAGAGACAGAACCTGAACCCTCATTAGATGAAATTGCTTGGGCTATAAGGAACCTGAAGAATGGTAAATCACCTGGATGTGATGAGATACCAGCTGAACTAATTAAAGCAGGAGGAGAAGAAAGCATACACATATATCATGCATTATGTACAAAGATTTGGAAATATGGTATATAGCCAAAAGATTGGAAGAGAACTATCTTCATTCCAATACCAAAAAAGGGCAACCTGAAATTATGTACCAACTATAGAACTGTTGCCCTGATAAGTCATGCAAGTAAAATTCTACTAAAAGTCATAATGTGAAGACTTAGTAAGAAAATGGAAGAAGAGATTAACGTAGTTCAAGCTGGATTTAGACAAGGAAGAGGAACAAGAGATCACATTCTCAATATGCGTTTAATAATAGAGAAGTGCAGAGAATTTAATGTAAACCTATTCTCATGTTTTGTGGATTATTCAAAGGCATTTGACTGTGTACAGCATCAGAAACTTTGGGAAATCATGAGGAATATGGGCTTTCCTTCACGTGTAGTACATCTCATAAAAATGTTATATCTAGACCAACAAGCAGCAGTTAGAATAGATGGCGAGACATCAGATTGGTTTGACATCAAGCAAGGAGTCCGTCAGGGCTGCGTGCTGTCACCCTATTTGTTTAACCTGTATGCCGAAAATATAATGAGAAATGTAAGAGATGATATAAACAGGGAGCCATATGATGCCCTAAATATCGGCGGTCATGACATACCAGAGATTCGATATGCTGATGATACAGTATTACTATCCACAACACAGAATGGCATAGAAAATATAATAGCCTCAACACAATTGAATAGTGAAAATCACAACTTATATCTTAACATAGCAAAAACTAAGATAATGCATACAGATAAAACTACTATGGAGAAAGAAATATACATTAATGGGAGAAAATTGGAGGTGGTGGAAAATTTTGAATATCTTGGGTCATTGATTTCGAATAATGGTGACACAATGAAATAAATTAAACGGCGACTATCCATTGCTCTTCAAAGACTAAAACAGATGAATAAATTATGGTGTGGGACAGACAGAACTACAAAAATTAGATTTTTAAGAGCATGCATCTTTCCCATTGCAACATACGCCTGTGAAACATGGACACTTATTAAACAAGCTGAATAGCGCATACATGCCTTTGAATATAAATGTTATAGACGAGTTCTAAGAATATCTTGGGTAAAGAAAAGAACAAATGCATCCATACTTCAAGAGTTGAATATTGAGGAGGGATGGCTATTAAAGACGATAAAACAAAGAAAATTGAAGTATTTTGGTCACTTGAAACGTCACGACAGTTTGGAGAGAACAATAATGGAAGGGTTTATGCCTGGGAAGAGAGGAAGAGGAAGGCTAAAGAGAAGATGGGTGCAGGATGTGGCGGATGATCTCCAGATGGGTGTATCAGACGCGGGACATCTTGCTCGTGATCGGGAAGTTTTCCGGAAGGTTGTTATGGGAGCGAGGTTCTGCAAAGGACATGCTACTGAATGAATGAATAGTACCTTGCGGTGTATGGCAGAGGGGTCTTTGAGCCTGAGGAATTAAGGCCGCCTGGCTAGTGCAGTCGCCGCGAACTGTGCAGGTTAGGATTTTCTTCATGCCCCCGACAGAAAAAAATCCCACACCTTACCGAGGGATCGAACCCGGGTCTCCCGAATGAGAGTCCGGCGTTCTAGCCACTCGGCCAGCCGCAATAACATCCCCAAGTAAATCACAAACAGCAGGGAGTCTCTTTGGCGAAGTGGTCAAGCCGTTTAACTCGTGCTCCGAAAGTTGTGGGTTCGATTCCGGGCCGCGCCCATCGGTTTACGAGTTAAATGTTCCGGAGACTCCTGTGGGTCGTCGCTAAAAGCTACGGAGTTCGTGCTTTGTGCGACGCTTTCCACGCTGCGGAAAGAGACCGAGCCATATGGAATAAAACCCGGTGCAATGAAGTCGACCCTGTCGACTTTTAAGCGACTTTTTTAAAATCACAAACAGCAAATGAATGCTGAGATTTATTACAAATTCCTCTAAAACATGCAACAAAATTGTTAAGTAATTTTGGGGAGCGGCGGTAGCTTAGTGGCTAGACACTCGACTGCTGGCCCGGTGGTTTTTTGCTCAAACCGCTTCTGTAGGGATTTGAATGTTCAAAATTGACCAGTGCCTCCAGCTTATCCTAGCTATAAATGGGCACCATGAAATGTCTTTGGCCAAGAAAGGACTCACTCGTACGAGAGCACAAGACAAGAATTAGGGTGAATAAACCCACAAAAGCCACGGACCTCAACAATAACCACAGCTGAAGAGGCAGGTTGAACGAGGCCGAATTTGGAATATTTGTTTTGAAAATTGGAATTGGAATTGGAAGTCTTTGGAAGTAAAGACGGACGGTGGGACGTTGACCACATCATCCACCTAGTACCAATTGTTCTTTAAGTATCTAGCACTATATACACATTTCCCCATAAGTGTTGAAATGTCCTTTACTTTACGTAAAAGTTAGTTGCATATCTTTTACATGATGTTTGCAGTCAACACCAGAAGTTTTAACTGGTTTTGATTTCTTGGCAAATTTACGTTCAGTAGTTTGCCATTGCTTTCTGAACGACCGGTATTCATAGCTTTTCGTTAAAAAAAACCAGCGCAACGCAGTCTGCTGCCAAATTGCGGGAAACTGTGTTTCGAAAGCGGGTATATGGGATTGCGAACCGCGTCGGTAACTCTTTCGCTACAGATCCGACTTAATTTACGTACTTATTGTTATATGTTTATATTATGGTATTAATATCTGCTTATTGTTTGTGTACTGACATTTTCTCTACCCGCAGCGTCCATTTTTATCACTCACGATTGTGTTCTCGGAAAGCTTATCAATTTCACTTCTCCTGTTCGCTGACTTGCCCATAAAAACATGACAAAAAAGACCAGGCAAGGAAAGATAAAGAAATACACAAGCAAGCCGAAGGCTAAGGTAACCTGGCAGGGTGCAGTATCACCTTTCAGCTGCTGACTAAACAAGACTGCCAGGTTGGAGTTTGCTAGCCATAATGATGTATAGACCTCGTACAGAATCCAGACTAGTCGATCAGTAATATTTAGAATTATCTGCTTTGTGTATTCTTCTTGTGTTTCTTCTTGATTCTTGTCGCTTCCTGTGTGTTCTTGTTTATGAGTCCTGGGTTGTTCGTTTGGTGCGGCCTCAGATTATCGGATGCTCTTCCTTCCTCTTGGTTGTAGATATTCGCTTAAGACACACAGAGAACAGTGTAGTCAGTAGGTGAGTAAGTATGGGAGTAAGTAAGTAGATAGGTGTAAGTAGTTGAGAAAGTAAGAGAGTAAGTAAGTAAGTAAGTGAGTAAGTAAGTAAGTGAGAAGGTGAGAAAGTAAGAAAGTAAGTAAGTGTGTAAGTAAGCAAGTAAGAAAGTAAGTAAGAAAGAAAGAAAGAAAGAAAGAAAGAAAGAAAGAAAGAAAGAAAGAAAGAACGTAAGTGAGTAAGTAAGTGAGTAAGTATGTAGTGAGTAAGTAAGCAATTAAGAAAGTAAGTAAGTGGGTAAATGAGTAAGTACGTAATTTAGTAAGTAAGTAAGTAAGCAAGACAGTAAGCAAGTGAGTAATTTAGTAAGTAAGTAAGCAAAACAGTAAGCAAGTAAGTAAGTAAGTAAGTAAGTAAGTAAGTAAGTAGGTAGGTAGGTAGGTAGGTAGGTAGGTAGGTAAGTAGGTAAGTAAGTAAGTAAGTAAGCAAGCAAGCAAGCAAGCAAGAGTACGAAGGTAAGGTAAGATAAGGTAAAGTAAAGTAAAGTATGTGACATATTCACCTATCCATCATTTTCAGCGCGTCAACGTTACACAGCAACCCAGAGATTATCGAAACAATTACAGCACCGTAGAACATCGAACGCACTAAGCGATACTAATGACAGACAGATGCCAGGATAAGAATAGAAGGGTTAGCGTCAACAGAATAGAATGTGACTGGTAGAGACACATCACGTGGATATAGCGTCCCCCAGCTTGGGCGCCGCTTTAATAAAACCGCGCACTTCTATGACTTCAGAGCGAGCGAGCAGTCGCCAAAGCTATGTGTTGTCCAACTTTCAAACTTTTACAACGGGCAGTTTGATCTAGTCTGAGGTAAGCGCGTGATTCTCAGATCTAAGTGGTACCAAGATGTATAACGTAAAGGTATCCAGTGTTGTGCGTCCAATGAATTGTATTTTTGATAAAATAAATCTCTGAAAATGTGAAAAACTGCCGATCGCAACTTCAATACTGGCGCCACTTCCCCGGCGAAACCGACATCTTATAATTTCTCAAAACTGCAAAACTCTGACTTTCTACACTACATCTAACAACTTCACTATGTGCATATGACTATAATCTATCACAGAATAATGTACAAGATGAAATTTCCAATGCACTCAAATGCTTTTCATCAAAAACTTCTAGGAAAACGTTTCTGCAGAGATAGTCAGCTGGTGCAAACGAAACACTACCTTGCTTAAAAATGTACTTAATTCTGTCTATTTTGCAATCTAAAGAAATGAAACAGGAATTATACTCTTCCTTTTCTCTTTACGGATTGAAAACAAATAGTATTTGATAGAAATTAGTTTATTCATGTGTCAGATTTTATTTAGACAACGCACTACATCAACTGCATTGCTTAAAATAGGTTTATGTTCACAAACGTCATTTGTGATAGCCGACCTACTTAATCTGCTCAGACTAACGGGTGATAATTACCTTGGTCTATAGCCAACTGTGTCGCCAACAGAATGGACATGATATGCACTGGTAAAAGATGTAGGAGAAGTATAAGTAGACAGAGAGGAGGAGAGTATTAGGGAAAAATACTTTAAGTAATAATTTTTTTCTAATATATTGTGTCATGACCTTGTATAGATTACATTTTGTAACAAATACACATCAGAAATTCTGTATGTTGGACATGAACCACAATAAAAGCACACTAGATGAGTTAAACTCATATTAACTGATGTAGATGTGAGGACAATTAGTACAAGCTATGGAACCCCACACAACAGAAGTTAACTCAACACAATACACTTCACACCACACAACTCCACACCACAACAGCAGGAACAAGGAAATGATTTAGAATAGGAAGTAGTTGCCTTGGAAAGTACAGATAAACAATTATATACACAATGTAGAACAAATAGAGTAATGTGGATGTTTAAATGTATGCCATTTATACAAATGCATCTCATACTTGTGTTGATCTTGCCTGTCAGCTTGATTACCATGATTCAGGGAACATCACATTATCACTCTTATCTGTGTCTGACTGTACACTACTCACTGAACTACAGGTCCACTGAGGAAATGCATACAGCAGGTACCAGACAACAGAAGCTGCATCCAGTGTAATAATCTCTGACCCACCCCAAAGTAACACAACAATACTTCTTCTGATCTTATCATTTTTGTTTTGTTATGTTGTGTTCACACTATGAACATGCTGTAAAGGATTATACATACCTGTATGAATTTTAAACAGTGATGTCTTGGTGCCACACCTAACCAACAAGGAGGGAAGAGGAGTGAATGAGATGATCAACACCTGTGATGGCAGATGACTCCAGCCTTAGGCAGAGAATGAGAAGTCTTCAGTGAAGCTAAACTGGCCCAACCTGAAGTGGATCCATCAGACCATGGACCCAGGCTTATCCACATCTCATCACACCAGGTTTTCTTATCACTCCCACAAACTTCACCCTCTCAGAAAATGATTTTCTTGAATTATTGTTGGATGTAGAAATTGTTAACTATAACACATTTTGGTAGTTAAAATATCTCACTACACAATGAATGTTATTATTTATTGACTGACTATACTTGGTCCTATGAAAGTTTTTTTTTTTTCTATTTCATTCTGTAAATGTTAACAGCTGATGAAAGAACAAAGAAAATGTCAAATAGGCCAAAAGAAACTGGCACAGTCAATAAATTTGTTTAAATGTGAAGATCTCTTCCACTTAATTTGTCAGTCCAAACTATCTGTGGGAAAATCTCTATCTTGTGTGTGGAACATGTCTCAATGCTCCCTTGTGTTTGTTGAATGTTTAATTAACAGATACACATTCACATAAGATAAATTCTTAGTTGGAGAGAGAGAACAGGAGACTCTTCATCTTTAACTGTTCCAAATCCATGTTATATTGCACCTGATTCTTATTGAGAAAGTCTTTTCAGACAATTTCTTAAGATGGAAGAAGGGGGTTCGTGAGCTATACCATTAAATACCAGGTGGAAAGACAGGGGACAAACCTAGTGATGACTTTTCTATTAAAAGAGGACCACACACCCTTAGACAAATAACCAAATCCGAGTCTGTAAATCTTTCAAGGGTCGTATTCTTGATCTATTTACATATAAGAAGAGGATGGGGCCCAGCTACCTTTAACAGAGATGGGTCATGCACTTTAGTGATTGCCAGTCCCTTCAAAATATACGACATATATTGGATGCCCGTCCCGGACTTTGAAACCCAGCAGACAGTTTAGATAACTATTATCCTAGATGATAAACCCTGGGAATAGATAGATATCTGACGAGGGATTCTAAACTATAGTAGATCAGTGACACTAGATGTGAACAGTATTCATGTGTGAATTGGTGACATTGTACTTGTTTTGAACAATTATAGAAATTGTTACACAGATTTAGATTTCCAACTTTGTCATGTTTACATATGTTGAATAGACATCATGTGTGGTACTGATTGACTTCCATATGATATGATTGACAATTATAGAGGTTGTTAAACAAATTAAGATTTTTAACTTTGTCACTTCACATATGATAAATGAACATCATGTGGGGTACTGATTGACCTCCATATGATATGAATGACAATTATAGATAGAATATGGCAAGTGACTGATCATTTCTTCTGAAAAAAGGAGGGCCTCTTTCAAATAGGTCTATATTTCAGAAAAAGGTGTTCCAGAGGAAATAGAGTGAGAATTTACCATCTACAACATTTCTCTTTCGAGAAGATGTCTTTCTATAGAGGAATTTGGACTTAGAGAATTTCATCACCGACTGGGGAAAATTTTTCTCCATAGGGAAATCTCTATCAAAATTTCAGGTTCTTTTGGGAAGAGTGCAATCATTCTGTGTACTTCTTTGCTTCTGTCTTTAGCTTGAGGAGCATTGACAGAAAGACAAGAATTTAAGTTGCAATTATTTCTTAGGTCAGATTCTCGTGGTGTATAAGAACTATTTTACTTGGGTCAGCGGACATTAGTTAGTTTTTGCTTGTTAATATTGTGCATGTTATGCTGTATAATTTCAGATCCGGGAAGTGACAGGCTTACCCAGACCTGAGCAAACTGCACAGTATTATTTTTTTTTACAAAAAGATAGGGTAGACAAAAATAGAGCATGGCCGAGGCTGCTAAGTTCCGTGCCCAGACAGTTGAAATAGGCAAGCTATGCAATTTAGACGGCCCTGAGCTGGCTAAATTTGTATCAGATGAATTTGACAGGAGGGAGAAACTGCAGGCTGAAATAGCTGAGAAGGAGAGGAAGTTGCAGGCTGAAATTGCTGAAAAGGAGAAGCAACGCCTACAATCATATGAATTAGAACAACAGAAACTTCAAGCTGAAATAGCTGAGAAGGAGAGTAAGTTGCAGGCTGAAATCGCTGAAAAGGAGAAGCAACGCCTACAATCATATGAATTAGAACAACAGAAACTTCAAGCTGAAATCGCTGAAAAGGAGAAACAACGCCTACAAGCTTATGAGTTAGAACAAAGGAAACATGAAGATGAAATAAGGGATAGGGAACGAGAACGTCAACATCAACTGGAGTTGAAAAGAATGGAGACTGATCTGGAGATCCGAAGACTAGAGGGAGGGATTCCCCCCACCCCCTCAAACTCACTAGGTTTTCCAGTGACAGAACAACATTCCAACGTCTCGTACCAAAATTCCGGAGCGATGTCATTTCCACTAGAACCATTTAATGAACAGACGGACAATGTCGAGGCTTTTTTTATCACGTTTCGAACTTATGTGCGTCAGTTGTGGTCTAGAACAGGAAAAATGGGCGACGAAACTATCGCAGGCTTTAAGGTCTACCTCGTATGACGTGTTCTCTAGACTCACTCGAGAAGAACAACAGGATTACGAAACACTCAAAAAGGCACTCTTGAGCCGATTCGAAGTGGACGGGGACTCTTACAAAGTTCGATTCAAAACCGCAAGGAAAGAACCGGGCGAAAGTTATGCGCAATTAGTTGAAAGGCTGAAATCTTATGTTCAACGATGGGCAAGTCTGGGTAGGTTTGATGAGAGTTTCGAAGGGCTCCGAGAGATGATCATCATAGATCAGCTAAAAGGAAAGATGTCGAATGAAATGAAAGCATTCTTAACCCAGAACGGAGCTGACCGACTAGAAAGCATCATCATCCTAGCCGAGAGATTTGAGAAATCTCAGAAGGAAATCGGAGGTAAGGGACGTTCGGCCAACATTCCCCCTCAGGATAAAACTTCAAAAGCAAAGGAAGGTGATGGCAACTTAGGCACCAAGAAAAATGGGAAAACCAAAAACATCCCTCAGAACACAGCCCAAACAACAGCGAAGGAGGAAAAATTATTCTGCACTAATTGTAAAATTAAAGGACACACATTGAAGAATTGTAGGAAGAAGCCACCTCCACACACAGCTGCTTGTTTGGCCAGCCGAAGAGAGAAAGGAGTGAACACTGATGAAACGTCCAACCAGACACCTCATAAAGACACCGCATCTCATCTTCCGGTTGTCGAGTCCATATTGCTGAATGGATTCAAGACGACCTGTCTCTATGATACCGGGTTATCGTACGACTGTGTTGTATCATCATCCTTAGTTCACCCGGAACAGGTGACAGAGGAGATCGTCGAATTACAGGGACCCCTGAAGAGCTCTGCGACTATGTCTCTTCCGGTGGCAAAGGTGAGCATAGCATCTCGTTATGTCACTGGGACAATCAAGGCTGCAGTCTTAGAAGATCCTATATATCCCGTAATTCTTGGCTGTAGATTTATAATTCTAGGAGAACCTGTTCAACCTGTGGCGATGTCGACGATGACAACTCGATCCCAGACGAAAAAGACTCCGGAAACAACTACGCCAATCCCTCGAAAGGAGGAACTGAAGAGGGCACAAGAAGCCGATAGCACCTTGGAACCCTGCTTCAGGAAACTGCCTAAATCACATTTACCTCCACGTAAAGGTGAGCTGTTTATGAAGTCAGCACTTCTATACAGGAAAGCAGGGAGAGCTGGACAAGAGTTCAACCAACTTGTTGTACCAACTCCACACAGGGCTCAGATTCTTGAAATGGGCCACAGTCTACCCTTTAGTGGGCATATGGGTATCAACGCCACTACACAGCGCATTGCAACTCACTACTTTTGGCCAGGGATGAACGCAGACATACAACGGTTTGTAAAATCATGCCCACAGTGTCAGAAAGTATCACCAAAACACCGGACACCACCGGCAATGTTGGGTGATCTGCCCATAACAGGAATACCGTTCGAGAAGGTAGCTGTAGACATAATCGGACCCCTCTCCGCAACGAAGAGGCGAAATCGATTCATATTAACGCTTGTGGACACAACGACCATGTGGGCCGAAGCGGTTCCTATGCCAAGCTGTGACTCCAAACACGTTGCTGAAGCATTATTAGGAATATTCACACGTCTAGGATTCCCCCAAAGAATCTTGACGGACAACGGTTCACAGTTTCGTAGTAAACTTATGGAGGAGACATTTAGACTTTTTCATTCACGCCATATCTTTAGTTCACCATATTACCCGCAATCCAACGGACTTGTGGAGCGGTGGAACGGGACCTTGATTAGTATTCTGCGCAAAATTGCCCAGGAGAATACGGAGGATTGGGACTTGTATTTACCCGCAGCACTATTCGCTTATAGGGAGGTACCCCATCACTCAACAGGTTTTGCTCCAGCAACATTGTTGTTTGGACGACCAATCAAGGGGCCATTGGAGGCATTGCTACGAACATGGACTGATGATCATACAGACGATACAGTCGTGACTGCATCTACGTATGTTGCCGAGTTGAAGAATCGTTTACAACACAGTTGGAAACAAGCGAATGTCAATCTACGTAAAGCCAGACGAAGAATTGCTAGCTACTTCAATCGCAAGGCAAAAGATAGAGAGTTAGAGGTGGGAGAGAAGGTGATGTTGCTGCTTCCAACCAGTCAGAATAAGCTGCAAATAGGATGGAGAGGACCTTATGTAGTGACGGAGAAAATCTCACGTACCAACTACAAGATTTCTGTCAAAGGCAAGATGAAAGTATTTCACATAAACCTTCTGAAGAAATATAATGAAAGACCCTCAACCACCGAACCTGCACATCTGATGGCCATGAGTGTGGCTACTGAAGTCGAAGAAGGATCAACAATGGGAGTCGAGTACCCACTGCAAGCCAAAGAAACCTTTAAGGATGTGGAAATTAATCCCAACTTAACAAAGGATCAGCAGGAGCAGATTCGGGAACTTATGGTTATGTATGCAGACGTACTTACAGATAAGCCAGGAAGAACTGATTTGGAGGAATTTGACATGAAGTTAAATGACACAGTGCCTGTGCGAGTCAAGACTTACCCAGTTCCTTATGCAAAGCAAAAGACTTTAGAGGAAGAAATACAACAGCTACTCACCGCAGGAATAATTTCACCATCTGAATCACCTTACAGTGCCAGCGTCGTATTATTGAGAAAGCCAAGTGGAGAACATAGATTGTGCATCGACTATCGACAGCTCAATGCTATTACTGAATTTCAAGCAGAACCTCTGCCTGATCAGAACAAACTCTTCACAGCACTCAACCGAGCGAAGTACTTTACTAGGATTGATCTCAGTAAGGGATATTATCAGATTCCTGTAAAGGAGGAGGTTAGACCATGGTTAGCTTTCAGTACGCCTGGAGGACACTATGAGTTCAACGTACTTCCATTCGGATTAAGTAATGCTCCTAGCGTTTTTACACGTATGATGAGAAAATTACTTGACCCACTACAACATCCAGACATTAGTCACTTTATGGATGATATACTGATCGCAACTGAAACATTTGACAAGCATGTAGAAACACTACATCTTTTGTTCAGACGACTCAGAGAAACTGGATTAACGGCTAGGCCAAAGAAATGTCAAGTAGGATTCCAAGAATTGGACTTTTTAGGTCATAAGATATCTCATGGACTAATAACTCCACAGGAAGGAAACGTGGACAAACTCCAGAGAACACCTCGTCCAAAGACAAAGAAGGATGTGAGATCATTCGTATCTTTGGGTGGATTCTATCAACGATACATTAAAGACTTCAATACTCTGTCAGCACCTTTAACGGATCTTACCAAAAAAGGGAACCCAGAGAAAGTCAATTGGTCTGCTGAATGTGAGAGAGCTTTCACAGCACTCAAACAAGCCTTAACCAATCACCCAGTTTTACATCTGCCAGATCTCAACCAACCATTCGTACTGCGTACAGACGCCAGTGACATAGGAATTGGGGCAACGCTGTTGCAGAGAAAAGGAGATGAAACATCAGAGCTATTCCCTGTAGCTTATGCCAGCAGGAAATTGAATGCAGCGGAGAAGAATTATAGTGTTATCGAGAGAGAATGTTTAGCTCTCGTATGGAGTGTACAGAAGTTTCAGGCATACCTATATGGAAAACACTTCACTGTACAATGTGATCATCAACCACTTATGTTTCTCGCAGCATCCAAAAATTTGAATGCAAGACTTATGAGGTGGTCACTACTTCTACAACCATACTCGTTCCAGATAGAATATGTCCCTGGAAAGATGAATGTGGGAGCAGACTTTCTAAGTCGACACCCAGTGTCTGATGAACCAGGTCAATCAGATACAGGAGAGAATACATTGGAGTAAATCATATAGAAAAAGCTTGACCACTGTAAATGCTGGAAACTTAGTTCCATACCCTAGAACAATCTGGAGTGGGGCTATGTGACATATTCACCTATCCATCATTTTCAGCGCGTCAACGTTACACAGCAACCCAGAGATTATCGAAACAATTACAGCACCGTAGAACATCGAACGCACTAAGCGATACTAATGACAGACAGATGCCAGGATAAGAATAGAAGGGTTAGCGTCAACAGAATAGAATGTGACTGGTAGAGACACATCACGTGGATATAGCGTCCCCCAGCTTGGGCGCCGCTTTAATAAAACCGCGCACTTCTATGACTTCAGAGCGAGCGAGCAGTCGCCAAAGCTATGTGTTGTCCAACTTTCAAACTTTTACAACGGGCAGTTTGATCTAGTCTGAGGTAAGCGCGTGATTCTCAGATCTAAGTGGTACCAAGATGTATAACGTAAAGGTATCCAGTGTTGTGCGTCCAATGAATTGTATTTTTGATAAAATAAATCTCTGAAAATGTGAAAAACTGCCGATCGCAACTTCAATACTGGCGCCACTTCCCCGGCGAAACCGACATCTTATAATTTCTCAAAACTGCAAAACTCTGACTTTCTACACTACATCTAACAACTTCACTATGTGCATATGACTATAATCTATCACAGAATAATGTACAAGATGAAATTTCCAATGCACTCAAATGCTTTTCATCAAAAACTTCTAGGAAAACGTTTCTGCAGAGATAGTCAGCTGGTGCAAACGAAACACTACCTTGCTTAAAAATGTACTTAATTCTGTCTATTTTGCAATCTAAAGAAATGAAACAGGAATTATACTCTTCCTTTTCTCTTTACGGATTGAAAACAAATAGTATTTGATAGAAATTAGTTTATTCATGTGTCAGATTTTATTTAGACAACGCACTACATCAACTGCATTGCTTAAAATAGGTTTATGTTCACAAACGTCATTTGTGATAGCCGACCTACTTAATCTGCTCAGACTAACGGGTGATAATTACCTTGGTCTATAGCCAACTGTGTCGCCAACAGAATGGACATGATATGCACTGGTAAAAGATGTAGGAGAAGTATAAGTAGACAGAGAGGAGGAGAGTATTAGGGAAAAATACTTTAAGTAATAATTTTTTTCTAATATATTGTGTCATGACCTTGTATAGATTACATTTTGTAACAAATACACATCAGAAATTCTGTATGTTGGACATGAACCACAATAAAAGCACACTAGATGAGTTAAACTCATATTAACTGATGTAGATGTGAGGACAATTAGTACAAGCTATGGAACCCCACACAACAGAAGTTAACTCAACACAATACACTTCACACCACACAACTCCACACCACAACAGCAGGAACAAGGAAATGATTTAGAATAGGAAGTAGTTGCCTTGGAAAGTACAGATAAACAATTATATACACAATGTAGAACAAATAGAGTAATGTGGATGTTTAAATGTATGCCATTTATACAAATGCATCTCATACTTGTGTTGATCTTGCCTGTCAGCTTGATTACCATGATTCAGGGAACATCACATTATCACTCTTATCTGTGTCTGACTGTACACTACTCACTGAACTACAGGTCCACTGAGGAAATGCATACAGCAGGTACCAGACAACAGAAGCTGCATCCAGTGTAATAATCTCTGACCCACCCCAAAGTAACACAACAATACTTCTTCTGATCTTATCATTTTTGTTTTGTTATGTTGTGTTCACACTATGAACATGCTGTAAAGGATTATACATACCTGTATGAATTTTAAACAGTGATGTCTTGGTGCCACACCTAACCAACAAGGAGGGAAGAGGAGTGAATGAGATGATCAACACCTGTGATGGCAGATGACTCCAGCCTTAGGCAGAGAATGAGAAGTCTTCAGTGAAGCTAAACTGGCCCAACCTGAAGTGGATCCATCAGACCATGGACCCAGGCTTATCCACATCTCATCACACCAGGTTTTCTTATCACTCCCACAAACTTCACCCTCTCAGAAAATGATTTTCTTGAATTATTGTTGGATGTAGAAATTGTTAACTATAACACATTTTGGTAGTTAAAATATCTCACTACACAATGAATGTTATTATTTATTGACTGACTATACTTGGTCCTATGAAAGTTTTTTTTTTTCTATTTCATTCTGTAAATGTTAACAGCTGATGAAAGAACAAAGAAAATGTCAAATAGGCCAAAAGAAACTGGCACAGTCAATAAATTTGTTTAAATGTGAAGATCTCTTCCACTTAATTTGTCAGTCCAAACTATCTGTGGGAAAATCTCTATCTTGTGTGTGGAACATGTCTCAATGCTCCCTTGTGTTTGTTGAATGTTTAATTAACAGATACACATTCACATAAGATAAATTCTTAGTTGGAGAGAGAGAACAGGAGACTCTTCATCTTTAACTGTTCCAAATCCATGTTATATTGCACCTGATTCTTATTGAGAAAGTCTTTTCAGACAATTTCTTAAGATGGAAGAAGGGGGTTCGTGAGCTATACCATTAAATACCAGGTGGAAAGACAGGGGACAAACCTAGTGATGACTTTTCTATTAAAAGAGGACCACACACCCTTAGACAAATAACCAAATCCGAGTCTGTAAATCTTTCAAGGGTCGTATTCTTGATCTATTTACATATAAGAAGAGGATGGGGCCCAGCTACCTTTAACAGAGATGGGTCATGCACTTTAGTGATTGCCAGTCCCTTCAAAATATACGACAAAGTAAAAGTAAAGCAAAGCAAAGTAAAGCAAAGTTAAGTAAGAAAGTAAGCAAGCAAGCAAGCACGTAAGTAAGCAATTAAGTAAGCAAGTAAGTAAGTAAGCAAGTAAGTAAGTAAGCAAGTAAGAAAGAAAGAAAGTAAGCAAGTAGGTAAGCAAGTAAGAAAGAAAGAAAGTAAGCAAGTAGGTAAGCAAGTAAGAAAGAAAGAAAGTAAGCAAGTAGGTAAGCAAGTAAGAAAGAAATAAAGTAAGCAAGTAAGTAAGTAAGTAAGTAAGTAAGTAAGTAAGTAAATAAGTAAGTAAGTAAGTAAGTAAGTAAGTAAGTAAGTAAGTAAGTAAATAAGTAAGTAAGTAAGTAAGTAAGTAAGTAAGTAAGTAAGCATGCAAGCAAGCAAGCAAGCAAGTTCTCTTGTAGCTTGCGGTGTCACGGTGTTGCATAAACAACGGTAGAGTGCCCGTTTATGTGCTTCATATATCGATATTTCCATGGACTTCGTTGTTCCCTCTGTCCATCGTTTTCATGGTCGTTCTCTTCTTCTGGTTCCATTTAGTCTATCATTATTGCTTTTTGTGGTATAATGTCAACTGGTAGCCTAGTTATATGCGCGTGTTTATTCGGTCCGTTATGACTGGTCTTACGGTGAAAAATGGACCTGTCCCAGCCGCTCAAGAGACCGGATGAATGCACGTTTGACTAGTTCCTGTTGTGTTTTATCCCGCCTGGCGTCCAAACAAAAATACAACATATGGGAGGAAAGTCAATAAAGCATATAACGGTATTATTATTATTATTATTATTTAAATATTGAGCACAACCCACTACTGGCAACGCCGATCGCATTCTGGTATGAACCTAAGGCCTATCCACGTCAATATGGAAGCACTATACTCGAGTTTCGCCCTCGTTTGAGCTCGTCAGTAGTGCATATCCCTGACCGGATCCGGAAACAGTCCCGGATCACGCGCGTGAAGCGGGTGTGTAACCACGCGGCACACACTGGACACACCAAATTATCACAACAGAATATCACAACGCTACCCATCGTAGGCTATGCTCAATAATTTTATTATTATTATTATTATTATTATTATTATTATTATTATTAATATTATTATTATCACTTGCACCTTGTCGTCTTGGCAGACGATAGTTTGATACAATTTTTAAAGGCATAATAACTTCTCCATAGCACAAAGCCTGAGCTGAATTGTAGAGACCATGTGTTGCACATGCAGCACGATCCCTCTCTCGGCCTGCCTAGTTTACTTCAAAGGGAAGTTAATATCTACACATCTGGAACAAGACAAGCTACAGAAGCTGCCGGATCAGCAGTTCAATGCTCTAACTGAACATCTGTCGGAGCTTCGATCCTAGGGCAGTTGCCAGCCATGACACTGAATCTTTAGGTTGCATATCCTCGCACTGAGATTGGCCTTGTACCATCTCATTCGTGCTGCTCCAATGGAAGCCGTTGGAACAACGGGGGAGGGGTGTTGGGTTTGGTGAGCGTCGCCCAACATTCGGCGCTAAGAGGAAGCGGGTAGTACCGTCTACGGTTAAACTGTAGCTCAGTCATATCTAAGACTTAAAACTGTTTGCATATCCTTTACAGGACATCGCTGTCAACATCAGCATCTTTCAGCTGATTGTTGATTTCTTGGCAAGATTACGCTCAGTAGTTTGCCATTGCTTTCTGAGCGGCCGGCTCACATACCCCATAAGTTACCGACGCGATTCGAACCACTGCTGATTCTCACCGTCGTCACGTTACTTACGAGAGTATACGAGATTACGGAGAAAAGACGCTAACCTCTAAGACTTAACATTAAAAAAAACAAAACAATGAAATTATAATAATATAGATGGCTTGTAGATGACGTTTCAAAGTTTAACTACATTATATGCGTACATATGTTTTATGTGTATGCGTACATATGGTGTATGTGTATGCGGTGTTCACTGCGCGCGTGTGATCACAATTATGTACCAGTAATACAAACTTCACTGTGGAGTAAGCACAGCTGTTGATTACTGGTCGTCACAAGTATCCCCTTTCAATAATGCTTCGACCTCTTTACCCTCTTTACCTTCTTTAGACTCTCCATGTGCGAGCCCAATCAGGTCATGATTCATAAATGTCTTTCTCTTGTTTTGCATTCCAGCTCTTATGCCAAATATATTGTTAAGTGATGGTTGCACCTGCACAACAAATGCGTCGCTATGTGCGCCAGCTAGACAGTGTTACTGCCCCAGGGAAGGCGAACGTCACGCCTAGGTGCATAGTATCTGTTCACTTTTCAAGGTAGCGTTAACTTGACCTGGATAAAACCAACTTCTTTCCTTGGCCGATCTCTATCTATTGCCGCCTTCGTTCACCATATCACCATGGGCTGGCTGCCTTGCCGCCATATTGCCTCATTCGCACCCCTTGCACTTCTGAAGGAGCCGCATTCGTGCACACGCCAAGGTCAAGCCAGCTCTACTTCTAGACTCAACCAGCCATCCTGTCAGGTTTGAACGGTTGACTTGAACCGTGAACGCTGCGATTTGGTCACAAAAATGGGGCAATCCTACCACCGCAGGCTAGCGGCGACGGCAGTCGCTCGCATTATTGCAAGAGATTATAGTGGGGTCGCTTTCCGCAGCAGAGAAGGGCGAGGGGAGGCAGGATCAAGTTCCAAAATGAGCACCAGACCAGACCAGACAGACCAGACCAGACCAGACAGACCAGACCAGACCAGACAGACCAGGCCAGACAGACCAGACCAGACAGACCAGACCAGACAGACCAGACCAGACAGACCAGACCAGACAGACCAGACCAGACAGACCAGAGCAGACAGACCAGAGCAGACAGACCAGACAGACCAGACCAGACAGACCAGACCAGACCAGACCAGACAGACCAGACCAGACCAGACCAGACCAGACCAGACCAGAGCAGACCAGACCAGAGCAGACCGACCAGAGCAGACCGACCAGAGCAGACCGACCAGAGCAGACCGACCAGAGCAGACCGACCAGAGCAGACCGACCAGAGCAGACCGACCAGAGCAGACCGACCAGAGCAGACCGACCAGAGCAGACCGACCAGAGCAGACCGACCAGAGCAGACCGACCAGAGCAGACCGACCAGAGCAGGCCGACCAGAGCAGACCGACCAGAGCAGACCGACAGACCCAATTAAACAAACAAACAACCAAACAAACACAGATCATATAAATGCCCTGCCTACAGGACCTGCCAAGAAGGCAGTCACCTGACATGCCCGACCCGTCACTCTCTAACAAGCCGACACTTGTACCACAAATCCTAATGGCCCAGTCAGCTGCTGCATTTCACGTGTCCTTCATCCACGGAGGTCGTCTTGAAGCCGCTGCTACTTCCAACCAAGTGGTTGTAAAATTAATGCTGCGAGCCGCCCAGGTTCCGTGCGAGAGGTATCGTGGGGAATCTTATAACAGTAACGGGAGTTGGAGATTACCATCATCATCATTTAGGAGAAATCAGATGTTAAAAAGCTAGTGCACGTACACATCAACTATCACCCTCACTGAAACACCCAACTATACCCATGTCTGCAAAACGAGAGATAATAAACAGCCTATTCACACCAACCCTATGCTACCAGTCTCAAACTTGAACATTATCCAAATCACACGTTCGCAAAATCAACACATGCGAGATGAGATGCCTGAGGAGAGCTCCAATTTAACAATCCGAGACAGAGTAAGAAATGCTGTTATTAGACAGACAGTGGGATCAACACCTTGTGCCACATGTATTGAAAGAAAGAAGATCAAGTGGTTTGGCCATGCTGTTAGAATGCATCAGCAACTACCATCACTGGCCCTACATCAAATATCATCTGCGACGAGACCAAGAGGACGCCCAAGACGAAAATGGATTGACGACATCAAAGACATTGTACAGTCACACGGAATGACACTATCCAGTGCCGCCCATCGGGCGTCGGAGCGCAAATTATTCCTCCCCATGACGCTTAATGTCAGAAGTGGAAGATGATGCTGATGATCATTTAGGACAGGGGTGTCAAACTGAATCGCTCAGCGGGCCAAAACTCAAATCACACGTAATGTTCAGGACCGAAAAGGATAAACATTCAATAAGCCGAAAATTAAACTTTTTGTGTGTGTGAACATTAATATAAATTAAAGCAGAAAAAAAAGAGCTGTGCAGTGTCAATAGTGTCATTTCTTTTATCGACAGCAAGGGAGAATGCAACAAAGTCTTTGCCTTTTTCGATCAGCTGTGTTTTCACATTAGTGGCCATCTCACAAACACGATCAACAACCGTATTTCTGCTAAGGTTTAACTTTGCAAACATCTGCTTTTTGTCTGAACACAAGACGTCACACTTTCATCATGCAGCGCTTCAGAAACTCTCCTTCTGTAAATGATCGACCTGATTTTGTGATCTCTTCCGCCACAATAAATCTTGCTTTCACAGCAGCTTCAGTTTGTGATTTTGCTTTGGTGGAAAACATCTGCAGTGATGTTAGATGCCTCTTCAATTCTTCTACCTTCAGCTCTGCATTAAGGCTGTTTAACTTGTCTTGATGTTCAGTCTCGTAGTGCTGTCTCAGATTATATTATGTGATCACAGCTACATTATCTCCACAAATTAGACACACAGATTTACCGCTAATATAAGTAAACATATATTCAGCCTTCCAGCGGCTTTAAAAGGCTCTGTTTTCAGAATCAAATTTTCTATTGGTGATTTTAACGGCTATCTTTGATTTTAAAAAGACTGTGCATCTACAGACGAACGCTTGATTGATATCAGGTAAACCTTAGAGGGAACAAGTGATGTAATATCCGGGCACTACACTACTGTCATGTCTTATGCAACATATCCAAAACGAGCAACTGAATGTTGCTAGGTCACTATAACAACGAATATCCACTCACTACAGAACTTTTATTGTCGCTTATTCTGATCGAGGCGAGAACGCTGAGAGGTAGCCTCTCATTCGCCAAGGCTGCTAATTAGGAAATTTGATTTGCACTTTATATCGTGGCCATTAAGACATATTTTTGCCGAAAATTCTCTCTCGGGCCGAATATATTTGTACGTCGGTTTCAGACCTCTCGGGCCTGATATTATTGTACGCCGGGCCTATTGTGGCCCGCGGGCCTTGAGTCTGACGCATGTGATTTAGGAGGTTCGTTGCAGAACGTGGCTCTCAAGATAACTCGCCGGATAGATTCTCGGTCCATTATCACTTCTAATGGGTCAAGCATTTTAATGCCCAATGTAATTTTAATGTACCGTGTGCATCGCCGTGTTGATCGACAACTACGAGTTCTTCAAGAAACTACGCCTCCAATTACTGTTCTTTCTAAACCATTAGGACGGACGGACAGGCAGACAGAATTACAGACAGGCAGACAGAAATAAATAAGATAGTTTACACTGGACAAAGTGTTTCATTTTCTGACATATAATGAACGAACGAACGAACGAACACACTTTATTTTTAAAGGGTTAAGAATTGGGGTTGCAGGCATGACTATCATTCTGCCCTTCTTTCATACTGTTTATGAGTTAGTTTTCTTCAACATTCAGATCTTGTACGGAGTAAGTGATCTGTCAGAGTCTTGCATAACACAAGACAAGTAGCTCGTTTTCTGGCAAGTGTGAAGTAATATCAAACTATCAAATTACACGAAGTGAATATCCGAAAGTATTATTCACACGCTTTATTGACGCGTTGCATTAATTATCGCACAAACATCGCGCACTGACAATCTATAGCAATCATTTCAACATGAACAAGATCACTACAATACATAATAATACATGCAAGCAATAAACATCTCACTTACAGTTAAACTATACAAGCATTCGACTCAGTCTCCCACTGTCGTACAGGCTAGCTCTCAAGGCAGATTCAAACTCAACTCGCATTCCCTTGCGACCTGTCCTTTCAACGATCTCAGCCCGTCTGCCAGTCCTGGCGTCCTACACGCTACACGCTCACGTCAGCTGGTGTCCCCTGCACGGTTCACGGGGTGAACTCAATTGCTGTGCGTGGCTGCTTATCCAGGCGTCGGCAAAGACGCCGCGTTCTCTCTGCCGTGTCTAACATTACTCAGGGTTGCGTGTTGTTATGGTGTCTGGCGTTGGTACAGACAACGCGTCGCAACCTCGGATGTGAGACCTTGACACTCTCCACACCCCTTTTTCATGAAAGGATTTCCTTTCATGTACAATATATATCTAGGTGTTATTAAACATGTCAAAGTCGAACATTATACATTAACAATTATAATAAATATATACAGGTGAATAGTCAACAATATGTATACACCACTTATGTTGCACTATGACGTACAACAGTCAAGTACAATCTATTTAATGGGCATTACCTCGCTGTGACCCAGCTAGTCCGGTAGGTATCGGCTAAACTGGCCCCTACCTCACAACCAAGAACAAAAATACTAAAATAATCAGGTCAAGCCGTGAGCATCTCCCTCTGAGATGACTCCTCCATCAGACCTCTATTTAGAGTTTCTAATGAAGGTCAACAGTTTTGGCAATATACTGTCCATATCTAAACGATGTTACATTGACATGTTATTTATCAAGCACACATGTTAATGGGTACAATACATATTTACATATCACCAATAATTTAGAATAATGTCCCCTGGTTATTATACAGAAAAGTTAGGAACACTAATTTATCGTCGTTTACAAGACATAAATTACAATTGGAAATTTATTTCTTAGTGTCACAATTTGATCCTTATTGACAAATGTGCACAAAAAGTCATGTTTGTAAAGAAGCAATCAAGTTATGATGCTGAGATTACATCCTATACAAATCAACATATACAATTCCGTATATGGGAATATTTTAAATCACATTTTAATACAACGTCATACATTTATATACTTTTAATAATATGCAAAAACTCGGAAGTATACAGCTGTACTATTACATGTGTTGTGATGTCATTCAAACAAAGCTGGTCCGTTCTGGATGGATCTTCTATAAACGGAGTAGTAGTTGTTACTATCAGCTGTTGGATCATCTCTTCCGTCTTCTGCTCGGATTGTACTGTCGCAGTCATCTTTCGTACCTTGTTAAAACGTCTTGGGCACCTCGGTCTGGATACTTTAGGATTACCTCACGTTTTAGTGGCTTGGTAACTTCTTGGATCCTCTAGTGTTGTCCCGTGACACTTCTCTGTAGTGTCTGGTTGTTATAATATTTATTTACAATAATAATTACATTCTTTCTCATATCTCACAGTTATACAACACATTAGTTTACATAATACTGATTCCATTCTTTCACATATCTCACAATTATATACGCATTCATTCGCATGATAAGAATCACAATATGTACATAAGTTATATACATTGGGAGATAAAATCTTCCCCATCACAATGGTGTACACAGCGTTACTGACACATTGTCACAATTGGCTGTGGTACTGAGCACTATCTACGTTGCAGTTTTATACACCCTCTGCACTGTGCTCTGGTGTCGACTGGGTATTAGGTTCGTTGTATGGACATCTCGACAAAAGGTCTGCAAGACAGTTTTGTGAACCTTTTATGTGGTTAACCTCATAGCTATAGTCCTGCAGAAGAAGGGACCATCTTGCCACCCTGCTGTTACTAGGCGTTCCTCTGGTAACAATTGTCAGCGGAATATTATCTGTTTCAATAATGAAATGTTTGCCTAACAAAAATCTAGAAAGTTTACGTACCGAAAATACCATGGCAAGAGCCTCGAGTTCCGGTGTACTGTAATTTCGTTCGCTGGTGTTCAGTTTTCGAGAGACGTAGTATACTGGGTACAAGATTTGGTCGTGTTCTTGGAGAAGCACACCTCCAATGGCTACGGAGCTCGCATCACATCTTAATCTAAAAGTAATATTCAAATTTGGCAATTTCAAAATAGGTGATTTAGAAAAATAAGAAAGAATTTTCGTAAATGCTGGCCTTAAACATTCACTGTTTACAATCACATTGGGGTGTTTATTTGTTAGTAGATCAGTGAAACATTTGGTCAATTCAGCAAAATGAGGAATAAACTGTCTATAATAGTTTAACAAACCTAACACACTTCGCAACTGTTTCTTAGTTGTCGGAAGCGACAATTTCAAAATTCTGAACATGATGTTATCGTCAGTTGATATAAAGCCATTTGAGATCTTATAGCCCAAAAAAGAAATTTCCTGAAAGGCTATATCCACTTTGGAAGGTTTTACAGTCAGTCCATGATGTCTAATTCTGTCAAATGTCTGCTGTAGTGCTGTTATGTGCTCTGTCATGTCCTTTGTGTGTATGCAAATGTCGTCCATGTACCAAATGATGTTAGCAATGTCTGTCAGAAGAATTCTTGTCATTCTGACGAAGGTAGCTGGTGCATTGACTAATCCGAAAGGTAGTTTACACCATTCGTATAAACCCCAAGGTGTGGCAAATGCAGTCAGATGTATACTATCAGGATGTACAGCTATCTGCCAGTAGCCTTTTGTCATGTCAAGTTTAGTAAAATAACGTGAGTCAGATAGTTCAGTCAAGATGTCTTCACAGTTGCTCATTGGTTCTAAATCCAACTGTGTAATGCTGTTGAGCTTACGATAGTCCACACAAAGTCTAATAGTGTTGTCCTTTTTGCGTACCAAAACTATAGGTGAACAGAAATGAGATTGAGAACGTCGAATGATATGATTTGTTTCTAAATCAATGATTTCTTGATGAAGTTTTTCTTTATAGTGTATAGGGATGGAATATGGTCTACACTTAATAGGAACGTCAGATGTTAAGATGATTTGGTGTTGCACTAAATCTGTCTGTCCTGGGCTGTCAGAAAAGATAGTCCTGTAGTCTTGTATCAGTTGCCTGCAACTGTTAGTCTGTGTCTGTGTCAGGTTAGGATTTACCTTAATGTCTTGTAAGTTGGTCGTCGTGTCAAGACCTGGTGCCGGTATCTCGTCAGTGTCGTTGTCGTCCGTCTGGTCCACTATGGAGGTGCTTGCTGCAGTCTCTACTTGTTCGTCTTGCCTGTGGTGATATGGTTTGAGCATGTTAATATGAAAAATCTTATGTTTGTCCCTAACTGCAATCTCGTAATCTACCGTCGAAATTTGTCGTAGCACTTTGAACGGTCCTTGCCATGAGTCAGTTAGGAGATGTCTATCACTTGGCAAAAGAAGAAGCACGTCCTGTCCTAGCGTCAGTGTAATAGTTCTATTTCCTCTGTTAGCATATTGTCGGTAAATAGCTCCTGATTTATGGAGAGCTTCTTTGGCTAATATACATGATTTCATAATTCTATCACGCAATGATGTTACATGTTCATATGGTGAAATGGGTATAGACAATGTTGCACTTTCAGTCAACATAGATTGGTACATTACTAATGAGGAGTGAGTGAAATTGGTATTATGGCTACCTAACTTAGTTCTAATATGGGAACAGACTTCCCTGATGTCTTTGGAAGTTATGGTTTTAGAAGGACTCGCTTCTGGCGAAATTTAGTACCTCTTGATATTATGTGGTCAAGAGGATCAATTCTGTCGACAGAGATATTTTTGAAAGGTCTGCTTGTTGACTCTGTTAATTGCAGTTCAGCTTGCGAGTGTTTCTTCTGTTTCACAAGCTTATGGCAGATGTCACAACTTCTGCAATACCGTTTGGTATCACTGCGAAACTTAGGCCAATAGAATTGAGTAAGTAATCTTTCTCTTGTTTTAGCATCAGCTATATGCCCTGCGAAGGGTATGTCATGTGCTAGCTTTAATGCTTGATTGCGGTTTTCTGCAGGTAGCACCGTTTGTTCTGTAGTGCTAGAACCTTTGGTATAGTACTGTGTCAGAATTCCGTTTTTCAGAGCAAAATACCATTTAGCATTCTTTGCTACTCGTGGCTTTTGGCCTATAAGTTTAAAATACTTCTGCAAAGATCGATCGGCTTTCTGGGCTGTTATAAACTTCTCCCTGGTTGTTTCAGGAGATGTCACAACTGGACTTATTTGTTGTAAAGCCTCTGTTTGATCGATTCGATCTTGCATTTGGGCAGTAGATCTGCTTACTGCATTTGTAATATCGCAACGATCATTCTCATCACACATTGATGTTACATTCACACAATTACATGTATGTTCTGGCATAGCCAGGTTGGTATTTGTACATTCATTTACAGGTGGTAATACATCATGAATGGTGATTGGTGATGAAGGTGAAGTGGTAGTATCAATATTACAACTGACAGAGGATGTATTGATGTCATGTGGTATGTCATTCACTTCAGGAAGTTTTCCAATGATAATATCACAGCAAGGATTGGTTAATGCTGCGCATTTCACCTTTCCTGTAAGGAATGGTGTAGTTATATATGCCCATGCAAGTGGATATTTCTCTATGTTCCCTGAGAATGTCCTGCATGTGACATATTTACCACTATATTGTGATGGTAAAACATAGTCTCTCTTTAGACCAATGAGGGTACATCCGCTGTCTCTTAAGACGGTCGCAGCTTTACCATTAACATACCCATGGTGGATATTCAATTTACCTTGGGAGTTAATTCTTAAATTGGTCTCTTTATTGATATCTGGTATGGAATGGCTGCATGTTAAACTGCCATCCTCATGAAAATAATTACAGATGGTACATTTATTAAGGTGAACCACCTCAATGGCATGTGCTGCATTTACAAAATGATGTTTCACACTTTCTTCGTCTGAGGAAGAGCTATCACTCATGGCTGAAATGGTCTTTGCAATCATTTGCTTGCCTTTACAAGAGTGGCGCCAATGGCCATAAGCTTTACAAAGGAAGCATTTTGTGAGGCGTTTGTAGCTCTTTCTCACCCTATCTTGCTTGCTTAAGTAATTCTGCAAGTAAGTGAGGTACCCAGGGTGTTTGTCACACATATCATTTTCCTTGTGTGAAAACTGGCAATATTTACACTGATAGTATTTCTCAGTATTTTGCTTGTATGGTCTCTGTTTATTGTGGGGCACTGACTTTGATTTACCATATGTAGCTGATGCTACGAAATCTGTACTAGTCAACCCACTAGCGAAACATTGTTTATTGGCTGCAAAATAACCAGAGCCACGACTTTCAATCTGTTGAACACTTTCACACTGACATTCCAACAAAAATTTAGAAAAGGGAGCTGGGAGAGATGCGATAATCTTATCTCTCAACATAAGATCAACTAATTTGTCATAACTTCCATTTACATTGGCTGCTGACAGCCATTTAGAAAAAAATATTTTGAATTTCTGAGATGTAATCAGAGAACGTGTGTGTTGGCTTAGGAGACAACTTCCTAAACTGTTCTCTATAACCTGATTCATGTAGCAAAAAGTGTGACATAATTTTTGCTTTAATGTAAAGATAATCTTCTTTCAGGTCATTTGGGATCGACTCTATGACTTTAAGAGGTTCCCCAGAAAGACTTCTTACATATAATATCCCCCATTCAGGTTTTGGGATTTTGTAATGATCCATAACAAATTCAAAATTTTGGGTGAATGCTGCTATGCAATCACCTGTGTTGTAACTTCTGATCAGACCTTGATACTTCTTATGAGGTTGATCTTTGTCTGTTTCTCTATTCACTTTATCTTTAGAACATTCAGCTTTTAGCTGTTCAGTTTTTAGTTGTGTTTCTTGCTCTTCTCTCTTACTTTGGGCTAAGATCTCAGCTTGCCTCACTGCAGCTTCTGACTGTTTTAGAGCAGCTTCTGATTGTGCTTGTTGAAGCTTTAAAGCAGCTTCTGATTGTGCTTGTTGAAGCTTTAAAGCAGCTTCTGAGTCTGCCTCTTTATTTTTCAGAGTAGCTTCTCCTTGTGCCTGTTGAAGCTTTAATGCCCTTTCTGATTCTTTTAGAGCAGCTTCTGATTGCTTAACAGCCAAATCTAATTCACTCTGTTTGAAAGCCTCTTCGGCAGCTCTATCCTCACGTTCCCACTCTTCTTCTTGAACCAGAAGATATTCTGTATATTTATTCTCACTCCAGGCTCTCATTTCCTCACCAGCCATATTCAATTTTAAACCCATTTCAATGAAATCGTTCAAAGAAGACATAATGAACAATAGGTATGATGGAATAAATATAAACAAAATTACTTATGATGTTAGTAAGTTACAAATATCTATAGCACAGTTAATGTCTAAAGCCAGACTAACGAAAGTATAAAGAGAGATGAAAAAAAATTGTATACTCAAGTAATCCTTGGGTACTGTGCTGTTCAGTGCTCGAAATCACACTGGAACGTCTTTCGGGTTGACGCACAAAAAATTTTTGAAGTTCACCAGACTCAGGTAAAGTTGTCACAAAAACCCTGTACTTTTTAAACTAAACGAAATTAGAACGTTTGTAAATGTATGGTGTGTGTAATGTCACTGAAGTCTGTAAAGGTTTGTATGCTGTCAAGTATTATTGTTAGTCGTTACCACAATCAACTTTCACGCTCACACTGACTCTATTCAATGACATTCAAGGGCACGGCCGCCATTTTGGATTTTAGGTACAAAATTTGTTGACTTTAGTGCTAAGTCTGAAGACGCCTCGGTTGGCTTCAAATAATATCTTCACACTTATAATTTAATTAAATCAACTCTATTAATTCGTTACTTTACCTTAATCTATGACTTGCGCACTTCTATCGGCATGTTCACATTCGCTTCAAACTCGGACAAAAAAATTTACACGTTTGCATTTGATTCAAATCCCGGACGAAAGCCCCCACATTCGCACTTGTCAGAGTCTTGCATAACACAAGACAAGTAGCTCGTTTTCTGGCAAGTGTGAAGTAATATCAAACTATCAAATCACACGAAGTGAATATCCGAAAGTATTATTCACACGCTTTATTGACGCGTTGCATTAATTATCGCACAAACATCGCGCACTGACAATCTATAGCAATCATTTCAACATGAACAAGATCACTACAATACATAATAATACATGCAAGCAATAAACATCTCACTTACAGTTAAACTATACAAGCATTCGACTCAGTCTCCCACTGTCGTACAGGCTAGCTCTCAAGGCAGATTCAAACTCAACTCGCATTCCCTTGCAACCTGTCCTTTCAACGATCTCAGCCCGTCTGCCAGTCCTGGCGTCCTACACGCTACACGCACACGTCAGCTGGTGTCCCCTGCACGGTTCACGGGGTGAACTCAATTGCTGTGCGTGGCTGCTTATCTAGGCGTCGGCAAAGACGCCGCGTTCTCTCTGCCGTGTCTAACATTACTCAGGGTTGCGTGTTGTTATGGTGTCTGGCGTTGGTACAGACAACGCGACGCAACCTCGGATGTGAGACCTTGACAGATCCTCTTCCCCTCTTTAGCTATTATTTAATTATCCTGGAGCTTTTCTCCGGGGCATGCCGGTGTGCTGGGGAATGAACAGGCGGACAGATTGGCTGGCTCTGCAAAGCTTGGTGGAGTATTGTTGCATGACAAGGCAGACGTGGTTGCGGCCTTGTGGGAGCACGTGTACACCTCGGAGGAGCAAATGGATCATCATGGTCTGGCAAGAATGAGGCAGCGAGGAGTGAAGAGGGGATCTGGCCGACGCTCGACGCTCAGAGGAAAGCGAGACGTACATATAATCAGATTGCTACTGGTACTGTTGGTGTTGGAACTCTTCGCTGACTGCTGAAGATTGGAGACGAAGCGCCTATGAGAATGCCCCGAATTATGTGATGTCGGTTCCTAGATCAATCAATAAATCAATCAATAGACTTTATTTATGCTAGGACAGTGAGTTACTCGGCTTACTAATGTGGTAGTTTTCCCTAGACTTTCACTTTTAAAGTGCTGGGATGACGAGTTTCCTTCTCCGTAATGCTGTAGGAGTTAAGAGATATTTTCGTTTCACAAATTCATCCGTGAAACACAAATATCAATTAATATCATTTTTCAAATGAGTTTTTTGCAAGAGGGCTAAGTGTTCCACTGGCAGTAGGCCAGGCTTTAGCTACTGTATTGAGCAGAACATTAGGCATTTCAGCTTGGCCAAAAAAAGGCACAGCCGAGAGGAAATGCAAACTAGAATGACCCGGAAATCTGTGTAAAATAGTGAGTGAGTGACTAAGTTAGTGCGTGCGTGCGTGCGTGAGTGAGTGAGTGAATTAGTTGGTTAGTTAGATAGTTGGATGGTTGCTTAGTTGGTCAGTTAATTACTTAGTTAATTAGTTGATTAGTTATTTAGTTACCTAGCTAATTAGTTAGTTATTTGGTTCGTTGGTTCATTGGTTGGTTGATTGATTGGTTGACTGGTTGGTTGATTGGTTGGTTATTTGATTTGTTGGTTGGTGGGTTGATTGGTTTGTTGGTTTGTTGGTTGTTTGGTTGGTTGGTTCGCTGGCTGGTTGGTTGATTGATTGGTTTCCTGACCGTCTTGCTGACTGGATGATTGATTGTGGTTGGTTGGCTGGATGGTTGGTTAGTTAGCTTGTTGGTTTTCTGGATGTCTTGCTAACTGGTCGGTTAGTTGGTCGGCTGGCTGGTTAGATGGTTGGTTGGCTGGGTGGGTGATTGGTTTGATGGTTATCTGCCTAGCTGACTGACTGGTTGGTTATTTGGTTAGTTAATCAGCCAATCAGTAAACAAATCATCCTCTTTTCACATTTAAATATTATGCTTTAAGTGGCCAGAACCCCTCCTCACTATCTCACTCAGCGTGTAGCGACTGACGAATCCAGTTCTGTGTTGACTGAGTATTCTTCTTTGACTCCCGCAGGGCACTCTGGTCTAGCATGTCCCCGTTGGCTTGCCATTCCAGAAGCATGGCCAAAGTAGCAGTTGATGTGACGTTCTAGCACAGTGGTTCTCAACCTTCTTTGGCCCGTGCCCCCCTTCACCATATTTTCAGAATGTCATTTCCCCCCCCCCCCCCCCCTTTGTATTTCCTACCTAAAAATTTGGCCCGGGCTCCCCTTCACCATATTTTCAGAACGTCATTTCGCCCTTTCATTTTTCCTACCTAAAAATTCAGCCCCTGCCTCTACACAGTATACGTAATAATGAAGGCTAAAGTTAACAGCACATACTAAAATAAGTCTAGATATCCACATAAAACATGATTTGTAGGTCTACTTACTTTATAAATTGAATTTTAGAAAGGTGAGACTACAGAACCGTACAGTATGAAGGGAAAAACAATATCAAGTAATCGGTTTTTATATTAACGCTATCTTGAAATAATCTTAATCCTCCCCCCCCCCCCTGGAAACCCTAAAATTCCCCCCTGGAGGAGAGGAAGGGAATTTCACCATCGGTTGAGAACCACTGATCTAGCAGCATGGTCAAAGTAACAGTCGACGTGACATTTTAGCAGCATGGTCAAAGTAGCTGTTGACGTGACATTCTAACAGCATGGTCAAAGTAGCTGTTGACGTGACGTCTAGCAGCATGGTCACATTAGTAGCTGACGTAATGTTCTAGCAGCATGGTCAAAGTAGCTGTTGACGTGACATTCTAACAGCATGGTCAAAGTAGCTGTTGACGTGATAGTTTAGTAGCATGGTCAAAGTAGCAGATGACGTAACGCTCTAGCAGCATTGTCAAAGTAGCAGCTGACGTGACGTTCCATCAGCATTGTCAAAACTAACAGTACCACAAACTATATACATACTTTGAATCATTTACTTGTTTGATCTCGTTGAGGGTGTTCATGATGTCAGCCTAGTCCATTGCTCGCCCGCATTCCACAGCAACCAAGCCGGCAAGTTTATCTGCTTTTTGATTACCTGATCCAGTGCCAAACAAAAAGAAAGGGGGACCAAACATGGCACACAATCAAATGTACAAGTGTTAATAATGTAAATTCCCCTTCACTGAGCCGTGAAATTGTGGAAGATGCCACGAAACAAAATAAATAACACGATGATCCTAGTATGGCGATATATCAGGTCACATTTGGCGATATATTGCCGGTCTTCCTGGTCGAGGGGTTAGCAGCTTTCTCCGTAACCCCGAATACTCTCGTGGTTGACGTGAGCGCATCAGAATTGGAAGCGGTTCGAGCGGTTATGAGAGTATGGAGCCGGTCGCTCAGAAAGTCGTGGCGAGCTGGTGAGCGTAATCTAACCTAGGAATCAACATACAGCTGAAAGATGCTGATGTTGACCGCAATATCCTGAAACAGGATGGAAACGCGGGAAAAAATGGCGATATATTATTCTTTGGCACTACATCAGTTAAATAGTAATGGAGATACGTTATGGGCGCCCTACACGGATTTACTCCATAAGAAGTTAGAAGAGGGACCGACTGTCAGTCACTAGTTTTCAAGTGGCATTCTAGAAGGGGGAATAATCATTGAATTCACAGTGAACAGAGATATCGAAGTGGCTAGAGCAGTGGTTCTCAACCGGTGGGGAATTCCCCCCCCCCGGGGGAATTTCATGGTTTCCAGGGGGGGGGGGGGAATTAAGACCATTTCAAGATCGTGTTAATACAAGAACCGATTACTTGACATAGTTTTTCCCTTCATACTTTACAGTTATGTATGTCTCGTCCTTCTAAAATTCATTTTATAAAGTAAGTAGACCCACAAATCATGTTTTATGTGGATGTCTAGACTTGTTTTAGTATATGCTATTACATTTGCCTTCCACTTTTACGTATACTGTGTAGGGGTGAGGGGATTTTTAGATAGGAAATATGAAAGGGGGGGGGGGGGAAGGGAATGACGTTCTGAAAATAGGGTGAAGGGGGGAACGGGCCAAATTTTTGATAGTAAGGGGGGGGGAATGGCGTTCTGAAAATATGGTGAAGGTGGGAATGTGCCAAAAAATGTTGAGAACCACTGGTCTAGAGCATGTCTGTCGCCCCAGTCTGCTTGTGGTTGAATTACTATCGAAGCAGATTTTTAAAAACAAATCTATCCACCCTACAATGGATACTAACAAATGTCGTGGAAGTAGAGACGGTTCGTGTGATATTAACCACATGACCCATCGTCATGAAGGCAGGTAGAGGTGCATAGATAGACACAGAAAAAAGGTGGGTATGTAAGTATGTTGGCAGATGGGAAGTAGGTAGGTAGGTAGATAAGTAGGTAGATAGACACAGAAAGACAGCTAGGTATGTAAGTATGTTGGTAGATGGGAAGTAGGTAGTAGGTATGTAGGTAGGTAGATAAGTAAGTAAGTAGGTAGGTAGGTAGGTAGGTAGGTAGGTAGGTAGGAAATTAGGTAGAAAGAGAGACAGGTAGATAGACAGAATGACAGACGGACGGACGGATAGATGGACAGTTGGACGGACGGACGCATGGATGGATGAATGAATAATGTAAATATGTAAGTAGATAGGTTGGTAGTTAGTTAGCTCGGTAGGCAGATAGGCAGGTATATATGTAGTAGACAGACAAGCAGGTAAATAGGTAGGTAGGTAGGTAGGCAGGTAGGCAAGCAGGCTGGCAGGCAGGTAGGTAGGTAGGTAGGTAGGCAGGAAGGTAGGTAGGCAGGAAGGTAGATAGGCAGGTAGATAGGTAGGTTGGAACGTACGTTGGTAGGTATTAGGTTTGTTGATTGGAAAGCGGATAACTAGTTAGGTAGATATATCGGTCCATAAATAAATGATTCCCAGACACCATGAAGCATTCCTTAGATTGGCAATCACTACAAGCTGCAGCACGTTATACACTTCGCTCAGAAATGATCGGTATACAAACGATCTCTGCTAGCATTAAGCGAAACTAAATATTCAAAACACGAGAAATAATGGTGTCGGCTGACTGGACTTCTCAATGCTATGTGCTGAATGAGCATTTATGCACGATAAGACGCATTTGGCTGGCATTATTAACTGCGGTTCCGTTTATAAACAAGAGATTTTACATGTATCATCACATCACATAATCACATCTTATTCCTCTTGTAGCTTGCGTGTTGATGTGAAGCATAAACGCCGGGAGAGTGTCCGTTTATGCGCTTCATATATAGAGATTCCCATGGACTCTGTTATTCCCTCTGTCCATCGTTTATATTGTCGACTTCTTCTTCAGGTTACATTTGGTCTGTACATTATTGCTTGTTATGGTATACAGTCGATTGGTAACCTAATTATATGGCGGAACTAATCAACTTACTGTTTTCTAATGAACTCTAACGCTGCGATTACCCTTACTTTAATCCTTTAATCCTTTCATCTTTTATGATTTTCCCTCTTCTTGATACACTGAGTATCCTTCTCAGGAATCTCATTTCTGTTGTAATTTTTGTTTTATCTTTTTTCTGGCATTGTCCAGGTTTGGCATTGGTAGCATAGAGTTGGTAGAAAGATTAAGTGCTTTTTTAGTATCTACTGATACGTGTTTTATTTAGTCTTGGTGCTATTTGTCCAATGAGTTGGTTTTCCTTATTGCATCTATGTTCGATCTCGTCTTCAGATTTTTCATTTGATGTTATGCTTCATAAGTATTTGAAGCTCTTTACTTGTTTCAGTTGGTGTTCTTTCAGATGAATCAAAGCTGTTTTCTTCTTCTTTTGGTTATACCTCTGTTTTACTGATGCAGATTTTCATGCTAGGTTCCTCATACACTACATTAGCCGTTTTATGTAGACTTGTAGTTCTTCTTCTAAGTTTCATCGTCTGCAAATTGGAATTCTTTAATGGTGTCATTTGCCGTTGATTCTTCTTCTATGTTTTGTTCTTCGCGAGTTAAAGTATGAATAACATTAGTGGAACAGAGGTAAAGCTGTGGAAATTTAAATAATCTATATCTATAAAACACAATGTATGTATGTATGTATGTATGTATGTATGTATGTATGTATGTATGTATGTATGTATGTATGTATGTATGTATGTATGTATGTATGTATGTATGTATGTATGTATGTATGTATGTATGTATGTATGTATGTATGTATGTATGTATGTATGTATGTATGTATGTATGTATGTATGTATGTATGTATGTATGTATGTATGTATGTATGTATGTATGTATGTATGTATGTATGTATGTATGTATGTATGTATGTATGTATGTATGTATGTATGTATGTATGTATGTATGTATGTATGTATGTATGTATGTATGTATGTATGTATGTATGTATGTATGTATGTATGTATGTATGTATGTATGTATGTATGTATGTATGTATGTATGTATGTATGTATGTATGTATGTATGTATGTATGTATGTATGTATGTATGTATGTATGTATGTATGTATGTATGTATGTATGTATGTATGTATGTATGTATGTATGTATGTATGTATGTATGTATGTATGTATGTATGTATGTATGTATGTATGTATGTATGTATGTATGTGTGGGTGGGTGGGTGGGTGGGTGGGTGGGTGGGTGGGTGGGTGGGTGGGTGGGTGGATGGATGGATGGATGGCTGGCTGGCTGGCTGGCTGGCTGGCTGGCTGGCTGGCTGGCTGGCTGGCTGGCTGGCTGGCTGGCTGGCTGGCTGGCTGGCTGGCTGGCTGGCTGGCTGGCTGGCTGGCTGGCTGGCTGGCTGGCTGGCTGGCTGGCTGGCTGGCTGGCTGGCTGGCTGGCTGGCTGGCTGGCTGGCTGGCTGGCTGGCTGGCTGGCTGGCTGGCTGGCTGGCTGGCTGGCTGGCTGGCTGGCTGGCTGGCTGGCTGGCTGGCTGGCTGGCTGGCTGGCTGGCTGGCTGGCTGGCTGGCTGGCTGGCTGGCTGGCTGGCTGGCTGGCTGGCTGGCTGGCTGGCTGGCTGGCTGGCTGGCTGGCTGGCTGGCTGGCTGGCTGGCTGGCTGGCTGGCTGGCTGGCTGGCTGGCTGGCTGGCTGGCTGGCTGGCTGGCTGGCTGGCTGGCTGGCTGGCTGGCTGGCTGGCTGGCTGGCTGGCTGGCTGGCTGGCTGGCTGGCTGGCTGGCTGGCTGGCTGGCTGGCTGGCTGGCTGGCTGGCTGGCTGGCTGGCTGGCTGGCTGGCTGGCTGGCTGGCTGGCTGGCTGGCTGGCTGGCTGGCTGGCTGGCTGGCTGGCTGGCTGGCTGGCTGGCTGGCTGGCTGGCTGGCTGGCTGGCTGGCTGGCTGGCTGGCTGGCTGGCTGGCTGGCTGGCTGGCTGGCTGGCTGGCTGGCTGGCTGGCTGGCTGGCTGGCTGGCTGGCTGGCTGGCTGGCTGGCTGGCTGGCTGGCTGGCTGGCTGGCTGGCTGGCTGGCTGGCTGGCTGGCTGGCTGGCTGGCTGGCTGGCTGGCTGGCTGGCTGGCTGGCTGGCTGGCTGGCTGGCTGGCTGGCTGGCTGGCTGGCTGGCTGGCTGGCTGGCTGGCTGGCTGGCTGGCTGGCTGGCTGGCTGGCTGGCTGGCTGGCTGGCTGGCTGGCTGGCTGGCTGGCTGGCTGGCTGGCTGGCTGGCTGGCTGGCTGGCTGGCTGGCTGGCTGGCTGGCTGGCTGGCTGGCTGGCTGGCTGGCTGGCTGGCTGGCTGGCTGGCTGGCTGGCTGGCTGGCTGGCTGGCTGGCTGGCTGGCTGGCTGGCTGGCTGGCTGGCTGGCTGGCTGGCTGGCTGGCTGGCTGGCTGGCTGGCTGGCTGGCTGGCTGGCTGGCTGGCTGGCTGGCTGGCTGGCTGGCTGGCTGGCTGGCTGGCTGGCTGGCTGGCTGGCTGGCTGGCTGGCTGGCTGGCTGGCTGGCTGGCTGGCTGGCTGGCTGGCTGGCTGGCTGGCTGGCTGGCTGGCTGGCTGGCTGGCTGGCTGGCTGGCTGGCTGGCTGGCTGGCTGGCTGGCTGGCTGGCTGGCTGGCTGGCTGGCTGGCTGGCTGGCTGGCTGGCTGGCTGGCTGGCTGGCTGGCTGGCTGGCTGGCTGGCTGGCTGGCTGGCTGGCTGGCTGGCTGGCTGGCTGGCTGGCTGGCTGGCTGGCTGGCTGGCTGGCTGGCTGGCTGGCTGGCTGGCTGGCTGGCTGGCTGGCTGGCTGGCTGGCTGGCTGGCTGGCTGGCTGGCTGGCTGGCTGGCTGGCTGGCTGGCTGGCTGGCTGGCTGGCTGGCTGGCTGGCTGGCTGGCTGGCTGGCTGGCTGGCTGGCTGGCTGGCTGGCTGGCTGGCTGGCTGGCTGGCTGGCTGGCTGGCTGGCTGGCTGGCTGGCTGGCTGGCTGGCTGGCTGGCTGGCTGGCTGGCTGGCTGGCTGGCTGGCTGGCTGGCTGGCTGGCTGGCTGGCTGGCTGGCTGGCTGGCTGGCTGGCTGGCTGGCTGGCTGGCTGGCTGGCTGGCTGGCTGGCTGGCTGGCTGGCTGGCTGGCTGGCTGGCTGGCTGGCTGGCTGGCTGGCTGGCTGGCTGGCTGGCTGGCTGGCTGGCTGGCTGGCTGGCTGGCTGGCTGGCTGGCTGGCTGGCTGGCTGGCTGGCTGGCTGGCTGGCTGGCTGGCTGGCTGGCTGGCTGGCTGGCTGGCTGGCTGGCTGGCTG
>OY992896.1:58888931-58896431 GCA_963921405.1 Cepaea hortensis
AACTTTGCTATATATGTAAAATTGTTGCATATTTCTCACATAGGTGGACCTTTTCGCTACAGTTATCTACAGGCATATGTGTTATAATCCTCCTCCTCCTCCTCCCCCTTCTTCTCTCCCATCCTCCTCCTAGTCGCCCTCCCCTCCTCCTGCCTCTCCTTCTCCTCCTCCTCCTCCTCCTCCCGCATCTCCACTTCCTCCTACCCTCCTCCTCCCTCTCTTCCTCCTCCCCCTTCCCTCCCCATCCTCCTCCCCCTCCTCTTCCACCTCTTCTCCCCTCCTCCTCCCCTCCTCCCTCCTCCTCATTTCGTTCCCTAGCAATGTAGCAAAACGGACAAATCTACAGGTGGAAACCTGTCACAACACCACGTGTTGCAGGCCTTCTTATGTTTTAATTGTCACCCCTTTGAAATTCTGTGTTTTAAATAAGTCGCTGGGTTTCTAAGAACCGTAGCCCACCGGACAAACCCGCAAGTGCTCAGTCTCACGCACACAAAGAAGACAAGACAGATAGAGAACTCTGGTGCATTCAGGAACATTGTTCAACTGATGCTAATATATATATATATATGTGTGTGGAAGATGATGATGATGATGATGATGATGATGATGATGATGATGATGATGATGATGATGATGTAGGTGGTCAAAATTGTCCACCTCAACTGACTCCGGCTCAGAGAGAAGGTGTCCTGTTCATGAAGGACTCCCGTTCACGAAGAAGGACTCCCCGTTCATGAAGAAGAGTCCACGTGCCAGGGCGACCGTCGACCACTTGGCCCGGAATTGCCCATGACGCCTTTCAAGATAGGCGTTGGCGGAATTATTTCCGGAGGAAAACCGCGCTGGTACTTTGGACTACAGGTCCACGAAGGCAGGATCCTTCTCTCCCAGTCGGCGTCAGCTAAGATGGACACCTCTTGACCACTGGCTCCATGGCATGTCCACCAGGCTAATAAGCTTTGGCGCGGACCTGAGAGAGAGCTGTCCCAGTAGATGACCATGTCCAGTAGCCCGCTCTTCAGGCGGACCTGAGAGAGATGTATGCTGGCAATAAGCGCTGTCCTCGTGGTCCCTGTAATGATGATGTCTGGTGATGACTCTCCGCCTGTTGTCAGTTCTGTCTGTAATGTCATGTACCCAATAATACGCGTGTGAGAGGGTAATTTAGTTGATTGACTTTATGTACAGCTGGTGTCCTTTAGTTGGCTGACTTTATATACAGATGGTGTCCTTTAGTTGGCTAACTTTACATACAGATGGTGTCCTTTAGTTGGCTAACTTTATATACTGATGGTGTCCTTTAGTTGACTGATTTTATAAAAAGCTGGTGTCCTTTAGTTGACTCACTTTATATACAGCTGGTGACTTTTAGTTGACTGACTTTATATACAATTTATGTCCTTTAGTTGACTGACAATATATACATTTTGTGGCATTTAGTTGACTGACTTTATATGCATCTTGTGTCGTTTAGCTAACTGAATTTATATACATCTTGTGTCCTTTAGTTGAATGACTTTATATACATATTGTGTCCTTTAGTTGACTGACTTTATATACATCTTGTGTCCTTTATTTGACTGGCTTTATATACAGCTGGTGTCCTTTAATTGACTCACTTTATATACAGCTGGTGACCTTTAGTTGACTGAATTTATATACAGCTGGTGTCGTTTAGTTGACTGAATTTATATACAGCTGATGTCCTATATTTGACTGACTTTATATACAATTTATGTCCTTTAGTTGACTGACAATATATACATTTTGTGGCATTTAGTTGACTGACTTTATATGCATCTTGTGTCGTTTAGCTGACTGAATTTATATACATCTTGTGTCCTTTAGTTAAATGACTTTATATACATCGTGTGTCCTTTAGTTGACTGACGTTATACACATCTTGTTATTTACTTAATATTACTTAATATTAATTTACATTATAATTTATATATAGCGAGGGGACATAACTTTTAATAGCATTGCTATATATGTAAAATTGTTGCATATTTCTCAAATAGGTGGACCTTTTCGCTGCAGTTATCTACAGGCATATGGTTATAATCCTCCTCCCCCTCCTCCTCTCCCCTCCTCCTCTTCCTACCCTCTTCCTCCTCCCTCTCCCTCCTCCTCCTCCCTCTTCCTCCTCCTCCCTCCTCCTCGCTCTCCTCCCTCCTCCTCCTAATCTCTCCTCCTTCCTCCTCTTCCTCCTTCCTCCTCCCTTCTCCTGCTCTCTCCTGCTCTCTCCTCCTCCCTCCTCATCCCTCATCCTCCTCCCCGTCCTCCTCCCTTCTCCTCCTCCCTCCTCCTCATTCCTCCCTCCTCCTCCTCCTCCCACTCATTCCTCCCTCCTCCTCCTCCTCCCTCCTCCTTCTCCCTCCGCCTCATCGCTCCTCCTCCCCCTCCCTCCTTCTCACACCTCCTCCTCCCTTTTCCCAATCCTCCTCCTCCTCGCTCCTCCTCCCTCTCCTCCTCCTCCCTCTTCCTCCTCCTTCCTCCCCCTCCTCGTCCTAATCCCTCCTCCTCCTGTCTCCTCCTCCTCCCTCTTCCTCCCTCTTCCTCCTCCCAGCTCCTACTCCTCCTTTTTCTTCTTCTGCTGCTGCTGCTGCCGCCGCTCCATTTACCCAAGTTAATTGTTGGGGGCAGATGTAAACTTCTTTCAAGTGCTCTTTCTAATACTTTTTGTAAGTTGGTCTTCGTTTATCTAAGGTTGTTCTAACTGCAACCAATAAATGATTAGACAGACAGGCAGACAGAGAGGGAGGGAGGGAGGGAGGGAGGGAGGGAGGGACGGACGGACGGACGGGCGGGCGGACGGACGGACGGACGGACGGACGGACGGACGTACAGACGGACAGACGGACAGACAGACAGACAGACAGACGGACGGACGGACGGACGGACGGACGGGCGGGCGGGCGGGCGGGCGGGCGGGCGGGCGGGCGGGCGGGCGGGCGGGCGGACGGACGGACGGACGGACGGACGGACAGACCAGACCAGACCAGACCAGACCAGACCAGACCAGACAGACCAGACAGACAAACCAGACAGACAGACCAGACAGACAGACCAGACAGACAGACCAGACAGACAGACCAGACAGACAGACCAGACAGACAGACCAGACAGACAGACCAGACAGACAGACCAGACAGACAGACCAGACAGACAGACCAGACAGACAGACCAGACAGACAGACCAGACAGACAGACCAGACAGACAGACCAGACAGACAGACCAGACAGACAGACCAGACAGACAGACCAGACAGACAGACCAGACAGACAGACCAGACAGACAGACCAGACAGACAGACCAGACAGACAGACCAGACAGACAGACCAGACAGACAGACCAGACAGACAGACAGACCAGACAGACAGACCAGACAGACAGACCAGACAGACAGACCAGACAGACAGACCAGACAGACAGACCAGACAGACAGACCAGACAGACAGACCAGACAGACAGACAGACCAGACAGACAGACCAGACAGACAGACCAGACAGACAGACCAGACAGACAGACCAGACAGACAGACCAGACAGACAGACCAGACAGACAGACCAGACAGACAGACCAGACAGACAGACAGACCAGACAGACAGACCAGACAGACAGACCAGACAGACAGACCAGACAGACAGACCAGACAGACAGACCAGACAGACAGACCAGACAGACAGACCAGACAGACAGACCAGACAGACAGACCAGACAGACAGACCAGACAGACAGACCAGACAGACAGACCAGACAGACAGACAGACAGGAACTTATATGACTACTTATATGAATTAAATTAGATGCTCCCCATCAGGAGCTGGGCGAAGCCGGGCCGGGTCAGACAGACAGACAGACAGACAGACAGATAGTCGGGAAACGGGAACTTATATGACTACTTATATGATTTAAATGAGATGCTCTTCACCAGGGGTTGGGCGCAGCCGGACCTGGTCAGACAGACAGACAGACAGACAGACAGATAGATAGATAGATAGATAGATAGATAGATAGATAGATAGATCGATCGATCGATCGATCGATCGTCGATCGATAGATAGATAGATAGATAGATAGATAGATAGATAGATAGATAGATAGATAGATAGATAGATAGATAGATAGATAGATAGATAGATAGATAGATAGATAGATAGATAGATAGATAGATAGATAGATAGATAGATAGATAGATAGATAGATAGATAGATAGATAGATAGATAGATAGATAGATAGATAGATAGATAGATAGATAGATAGATAGATAGATAGATAGATAGATAGATAGATAGATAGATAGATAGATAGATAGATAGATAGATAGATAGATAGATAGATAGATAGATAGATAGATAGATAGATAGATAGATAGATAGATAGATAGATAGATAGATAGATAGATAGATAGATAGATAGATAGATAGATAGATAGATAGATAGATAGATAGATAGATAGATAGATAGATAGATAGATAGATAGATAGATAGATAGATAGATAGATAGATAGATAGATAGATAGATAGATAGATAGATAGTCGGGAACGGGAACGGGAACGGGAGCTTATATGATTATGATTACTTATATGAATTAAATTAGATGCTCCCCACCAGGTGGGTCAGACAGCATGGTCAAAGTAGCTGTTGACGTGACATTCTAACAGCATGGTCAAAGTAGCTGTTGACGTGACGTCTAGCAGCATGGTCACATTAGTAGCTGACGTAATGTTCTAGCAGCATGGTCAAAGTAGCTGTTGACGTGACATTCTAACAGCATGGTCAAAGTAGCTGTTGACGTGATAGTTTAGTAGCATGGTCAAAGTAGCAGATGACGTAACGCTCTAGCAGCATTGTCAAAGTAGCAGCTGACGTGACGTTCCATCAGCATTGTCAAAACTAACAGTACCACAAACTATATACATACTTTGAATCATTTACTTGTTTGATCTCGTTGAGGGTGTTCATGATGTCAGCCTAGTCCATTGCTCGCCCGCATTCCACAGCAACCAAGCCGGCAAGTTTATCTGCTTTTTGATTACCTGATCCAGTGCCAAACAAAAAGAAAGGGGGACCAAACATGGCACACAATCAAATGTACAAGTGTTAATAATGTAAATTCCCCTTCACTGAGCCGTGAAATTGTGGAAGATGCCACGAAACAAAATAAATAACACGATGATCCTAGTATGGCGATATATCAGGTCACATTTGGCGATATATTGCCGGTCTTCCTGGTCGAGGGGTTAGCAGCTTTCTCCGTAACCCCGAATACTCTCGTGGTTGACGTGAGCGCATCAGAATTGGAAGCGGTTCGAGCGGTTATGAGAGTATGGAGCCGGTCGCTCAGAAAGTCGTGGCGAGCTGGTGAGCGTAATCTAACCTAGGAATCAACATACAGCTGAAAGATGCTGATGTTGACCGCAATATCCTGAAACAGGATGGAAACGCGGGAAAAAATGGCGATATATTATTCTTTGGCACTACATCAGTTAAATAGTAATGGAGATACGTTATGGGCGCCCTACACGGATTTACTCCATAAGAAGTTAGAAGAGGGACCGACTGTCAGTCACTAGTTTTCAAGTGGCATTCTAGAAGGGGGAATAATCATTGAATTCACAGTGAACAGAGATATCGAAGTGGCTAGAGCAGTGGTTCTCAACCGGTGGGGAATTCCCCCCCCCCCCGGGGGAATTTCATGGTTTCCAGGGGGGGGGGGGGGAATGAAGACCATTTCAAGATCGTGTTAATACAAGAACCGATTACTTGACATAGTTTTTCCCTTCATACTTTACAGTTATGTATGTCTCGTCCTTCTAAAATTCATTTTATAAAGTAAGTAGACCCACAAATCATGTTTTATGTGGATGTCTAGACTTGTTTTAGTATATGCTATTACATTTGCCTTCCACTTTTACGTATACTGTGTAGGGGTGAGGGGATTTTTAGATAGGAAATATGAAAGGGGGGGGGGGAAGGGAATGACGTTCTGAAAATAGGGTGAAGGGGGGAACGGGCCAAATTTTTGATAGTAAGGGGGGGGGGGGAATGGCGTTCTGAAAATATGGTGAAGGTGGGAATGTGCCAAAAAATGTTGAGAACCACTGGTCTAGAGCATGTCTGTCGCCCCAGTCTGCTTGTGGTTGAATTACTATCGAAGCAGATTTTTAAAAACAAATCTATCCACCCTACAATGGATACTAACAAATGTCGTGGAAGTAGAGACGGTTCGTGTGATATTAACCACATGACCCATCGTCATGAAGGCAGGTAGAGGTGCATAGATAGACACAGAAAAAAGGTGGGTATGTAAGTATGTTGGCAGATGGGAAGTAGGTAGGTAGGTAGATAAGTAGGTAGATAGACACAGAAAGACAGCTAGGTATGTAAGTATGTTGGTAGATGGGAAGTAGGTAGTAGGTATGTAGGTAGGTAGATAAGTAAGTAAGTAAGTAGGTAGGTAGGTAGGTAGGTAGGTAGGTAGGTAGGTAGGTAGGAAATTAGGTAGAAAGAGAGACAGGTAGATAGACAGAATGACAGACGGACGGACGGATAGATGGACAGTTGGACGGACGGACGCATGGATGGATGAATGAATAATGTAAATATGTAAGTAGATAGGTTGGTAGTTAGTTAGCTCGGTAGGCAGATAGGCAGGTATATATGTAGTAGACAGACAAGCAGGTAAATAGGTAGGTAGGTAGGTAGGCAGGTAGGCAAGCAGGCTGGCAGGCAGGTAGGTAGGTAGGTAGGTAGGCAGGAAGGTAGGTAGGCAGGAAGGTAGATAGGCAGGTAGATAGGTAGGTTGGAACGTACGTTGGTAGGTATTAGGTTTGTTGATTGGAAAGCGGATAACTAGTTAGGTAGATATATCGGTCCATAAATAAATGATTCCCAGACACCATGAAGCATTCCTTAGATTGGCAATCACTACAAGCTGCAGCACGTTATACACTTCGCTCAGAAATGATCGGTATACAAACGATCTCTGCTAGCATTAAGCGAAACTAAATATTCAAAACACGAGAAATAATGGTGTCGGCTGACTGGACTTCTCAATGCTATGTGCTGAATGAGCATTTATGCACGATAAGACGCATTTGGCTGGCATTATTAACTGCGGTTCCGTTTATAAACAAGAGATTTTACATGTATCATCACATCACATAATCACATCTTATTCCTCTTGTAGCTTGCGTGTTGATGTGAAGCATAAACGCCGGGAGAGTGTCCGTTTATGCGCTTCATATATAGAGATTCCCATGGACTCTGTTATTCCCTCTGTCCATCGTTTATATTGTCGACTTCTTCTTCAGGTTACATTTGGTCTGTACATTATTGCTTGTTATGGTATACAGTCGATTGGTAACCTAATTATATGGCGGAACTAATCAACTTACTGTTTTCTAATGAACTCTAACGCTGCGATTACCCTTACTTTAATCCTTTAATCCTTTCATCTTTTATGATTTTCCCTCTTCTTGATACAC
>OY992896.1:58901431-58951431 GCA_963921405.1 Cepaea hortensis
TATGTCTGTCTGTCAGCCTGCCTGCCGGCGCACCCACCCACATACCGACCGACCGACCGACCGACAGATATCTATCTATCTATCTATCTATCTATCTATCTATCTATCTATCTATCTATCTATCTATCTATCTAATATATCTATCTATCTATCTGTCTGTCTGTCTGTCTGCCTGTCTGCCTGCCTGCCTGCCGGCCCACCCACCCACCGACCAACCGACCGACGTACCGATATCTATCTATCTATCTCTATCTATCTATCTATCTATCTATCTATCTATCTATCTATCTATCTATCTATCTAATCTATCTAATCTATCTAATCTATCTGTCTGTCTGTCTGCCTGCCTGCCTGCCGGCCCACCCACCCACATACCGACCGACCGACCGACAGATATCTATCTATCTATCTATCTATCTATCTGTCTATCTATCTATCTATCTATCTATCTATCTATCTATCTATCTATCTATCTATCTATCTAATCTATCTAATCTATATGTCTGTCTGTCTGCCTGCCTGCCGGCGCACCCACCCACATACCGACCGACCGACAGATATCTATCTATCTATCTATCTATCTATCTATCTATCTATCTATCTATCTATCTATCTATCTATCTATCTATCTATCTAATATATCTATCTATCTATCTGTCTGTCTGTCTGTCTGTCTGTCTGTCTGTCTGTCTGCCTGCCGGCCCACCCACCCACCGACCAACCTACCGACGTACCGATATCTATCTATCTATCTATCTATCTATCTATCTATCTATCTATCTATCTATCTATCTATCTATCTATCAATCAATCTATCTATATATCTATCTGTCTGTCTGTCTGTATGTCTGTCTGTATGTCTGTCTGTCTCTCTGCCTGCCTGCCGGCCCACCCACCCACATACCGACCGACCGACCGACAGATATCTATCTATCTATCTATCCATCTATCTATCTATCTATCTATCTATCTATCTATCTATCTATCTATCTATCTATCTATCTATCTATCTATTTATCTATCTATCTAATCTGTCTGTCTGTCTGCCTGACTGCCTGCCTGCCGGCCCACCCACCCACCAACCGACCGACCGACCGACCTACCGATATCTATCTATCTATCTATCTATCTATCTATCTATCTATCTATCTATCTATCTATCTATCTATCTAATCTAATCTAATCTATCTGTCTGTCCTATCTATCTAATCTATCTGTCTGTCCTATCTATCTAATCTATCTGTCTGTCTGTCTGCCTGCCTGCCGGCCCACCCACCCATTAACCGACCGACCTACCGATATCTATCTATCTATCTATCTATATATCTATCTATCTATCTATCTATCTATCTATCTATCTATCTATCTATCTATCTATCTATTTATCTATCTATCTGCCTGCCTGCCGGCCCGACCACCCACCCACCGACAGACCGACCGACCTACCGATATCAATCTATCTAATCTATCTGTCTGTCCTATCTATCTAATCTATCTGTCTGTCTGTCTGCCTGCCTGCCCACCCACCCACTAACCGACCGACCTACCGATATCGATCTATCTATCTATCTATCTATCTATCTATCTATCTATCTATCTATCTATCTATCTATCTATCGATCTATCTATCTATCTATCTATCTATCTATCTATCTATCTATCTATCTATCTATCTATCTATCTATCTATCTATCTATCTATCTATCTATCTATCTATCTATCTATCTATCTATCCATCTATCTATCTATCTATCTATCTATCTATCTATCTATCTATCTATCTATCTATCTATCTATCTATCTATCTATCTATCTATCTATCTATCTAATCTATCTGTCTGTCTGCCTGCCTGCCTGCCTGCCGACCCACCCACCCACCCACCCACCGACCGACCGACCCACCGACCGACCGATCCACCCACTCAGCCAGCCAGCCAGCCAGCCATCCATCCACCCACCTATCTTTCTGCCTACCTACCTACCTTTCTGTCTGTCTGTCCGGGCCGCATCATTCATTTTATTCGGAGACTGCCGAGGGTCGTCGCTGGAGCTACGGAGTTCGTGCTTTGTGCGACGCTTTCCGCGCTGCGGAAAGAAACTGAGCCATATGGGATAAAAACCCTGTGCAATGCAGCCGATTCTGTCGACTGTAAGCTACTTCTTTGATTGCACCCACTCCCATACGAATCCAGATACGCCTTTGTTTGTCATCTGAATTTGCAGGTCCTCATTACCGTAAACATAACATTTTTAACAAGAAATCACTAGTTGTTAAGCAAAACATCAAAGGAATGATGCCGCTTTTAATGATTTAAGTTGTTTTGGGACCTATCAAAGACATATTCCTTGGGTGGGGGTAAATATAAGACGGCTGGAAAAATTTCATAACGATGCAACAGATAGTTTTCAAAATAATTGATCTTGAATGACGGCATAAATTTCCGGACAGACTATAGGTAGGTATCTATGTATGTATGTTATGCGTTCGCGAACTGTCCATCCGGTTGAGATGAAATTTTCTACACATCTTCTTCTCATTCCCGTGCTGCCAACTGTCATAGTTTTAGTGTACAAACAATTATTTACTTAATATTATTTAATATTGTAATTTACATTATAATGTATATATAGCTAGGGGACATAACTTCTAATAACTTTGCTATATATGTAAAATTGTTGCATATTTCTCACATAGGTGGACCTTTTCGCTACAGTTATCTACAGGCATATGTGTTATAATCCTCCTCCTCCTCCTCCCCCTTCTTCTCTCCCATCCTCCTCCTAGTCGCCCTCCCCTCCTCCTGCCTCTCCTTCTCCTCCTCCTCCTCCTCCCGCATCTCCACTTCCTCCTACCCTCCTCCTCCCTCTCTTCCTCCTCCCCCTTCCCTCCCCATCCTCCTCCCCCTCCTCTTCCACCTCTTCTCCCCTCCTCCTCCCCTCCTCCCTCCTCCTCATTTCGTTCCCTAGCAATGTAGCAAAACGGACAAATCTACAGGTGGAAACCTGTCACAACACCACGTGTTGCAGGCCTTCTTATGTTTTAATTGTCACCCCTTTGAAATTCTGTGTTTTAAATAAGTCGCTGGGTTTCTAAGAACCGTAGCCCACCGGACAAACCCGCAAGTGCTCAGTCTCACGCACACAAAGAAGACAAGACAGATAGAGAACTCTGGTGCATTCAGGAACATTGTTCAACTGATGCTAATATATATATATATGTGTGGAAGATGATGATGATGATGATGATGATGATGATGATGATGATGATGATGATGATGTAGGTGGTCAAAATTGTCCACCTCAACTGACTCCGGCTCAGAGAGAAGGTGTCCTGTTCATGAAGGACTCCCGTTCACGAAGAAGGACTCCCCGTTCATGAAGAAGAGTCCACGTGCCAGGGCGACCGTCGACCACTTGGCCCGGAATTGCCCATGACGCCTTTCAAGATAGGCGTTGGCGGAATTATTTCCGGAGGAAAACCGCGCTGGTACTTTGGACTACAGGTCCACGAAGGCAGGATCCTTCTCTCCCAGTCGGCGTCAGCTAAGATGGACACCTCTTGACCACTGGCTCCATGGCATGTCCACCAGGCTAATAAGCTTTGGCGCGGACCTGAGAGAGAGCTGTCCCAGTAGATGACCATGTCCAGTAGCCCGCTCTTCAGGCGGACCTGAGAGAGATGTATGCTGGCAATAAGCGCTGTCCTCGTGGTCCCTGTAATGATGATGTCTGGTGATGATTCTCCGCCTGTTGTCAGTTCTGTCTGTAATGTCATGTACCCAATAATACGCGTGTGAGAGGGTAATTTAGTTGATTGACTTTATGTACAGCTGGTGTCCTTTAGTTGGCTGACTTTATATACAGATGGTGTCCTTTAGTTGGCTAACTTTACATACAGATGGTGTCCTTTAGTTGGCTAACTTTATATACTGATGGTGTCCTTTAGTTGACTGATTTTATAAAAAGCTGGTGTCCTTTAGTTGACTCACTTTATATACAGCTGGTGACTTTTAGTTGACTGACTTTATATACAATTTATGTCCTTTAGTTGACTGACAATATATACATTTTGTGGCATTTAGTTGACTGACTTTATATGCATCTTGTGTCGTTTAGCTGACTGAATTTATATACATCTTGTGTCCTTTAGTTAAATGACTTTATATACATCGTGTGTCCTTTAGTTGACTGACGTTATACACATCTTGTTATTTACTTAATATTACTTAATATTAATTTACATTATAATTTATATATAGCGAGGGGACATAACTTTTAATAGCATTGCTATATATGTAAAATTGTTGCATATTTCTCAAATAGGTGGACCTTTTCGCTGCAGTTATCTACAGGCATATGGTTATAATCCTCCTCCCCCTCCTCCTCTCCCCTCCTCCTCTTCCTACCCTCTTCCGGGCGGGCGGACGGACGGACGGACGGACGGACAGACCAGACCAGACCAGACCAGACCAGACCAGACCAGACCAGACAGACCAGACAGACAAACCAGACAGACAGACCAGACAGACAGACCAGACAGACAGACCAGACAGACAGACCAGACAGACAGACCAGACAGACAGACCAGACAGACAGACCAGACAGACAGACCAGACAGACAGACCAGACAGACAGACCAGACAGACAGACCAGACAGACAGACAGACCAGACAGACAGACCAGACAGACAGACCAGACAGACAGACCAGACAGACAGACAGACCAGACAGACATGCCAGACAGACAGACCAGACAGACAGACAGACCAGACAGACAGACCAGACAGACCAGACAGACAGACCAGACAGACAGACCAGACAGACAGACCAGACAGACAGACCAGACAGACAGACCAGACAGACAGACCAGACAGACAGACCAGACAGACAGACCAGACAGACAGACCAGACAGACAGACCAGACAGACAGACCAGACAGACAGACCAGACAGACAGACCAGACAGACAGACAGACCAGACAGACATACCAGACAGACAGACCAGACAGACAGACCAGACAGACAGACCAGACAGACAGACCAGAAAGACAGACCAGACAGACAGACCAGACAGACAGACCAGACAGACAGACCAGACAGACAGACCAGACAGACAGACCAGACAGACAGACAGACAGGAACTTATATGACTACTTATATGAATTAAATTAGATGCTCCCCATCAGGAGCTGGGCGAAGCCGGGCCAGGTCAGACAGACAGACAGACAGACAGACAGATAGTCGGGAAACGGGAACTTATATGACTACTTATATGATTTAAATGAGATGCTCTTCACCAGGGGTTGGGCGCAGCCGGGCCTGGTCAGACAGACAGACAGACAGACAGACAGATAGATAGATAGATAGATAGATAGATAGATCGATCGATCGATCGATCGATCGTCGATCGATAGATAGATAGATAGATAGATAGATAGATAGATAGATAGATAGATAGATAGATAGATAGATAGATAGATAGATAGATAGATAGATAGATAGATAGATAGATAGATAGATAGATAGATAGATAGATAGATAGATAGATAGATAGATAGATAGATAGATAGATAGATAGATAGTTAGATAGATAGATAGATAGATAGATAGATAGATAGATAGATAGATAGATAGATAGATAGATAGATAGATAGATAGATAGATAGATAGATAGATAGATAGATAGATAGATAGATAGATAGATAGATAGATAGATAGATAGATAGATAGATAGATAGATAGATAGATAGATAGATAGATAGATAGATAGATAGATAGATAGATAGATAGATAGATAGATAGATAGATAGATAGATAGATAGATAGATAGATAGATAGTCGGGAACGGGAACGGGAACGGGAGCTTATATGATTATGATTACTTATATGAATTAAATTAGATGCTCCCCACCAGGTTCTGGGCGAAGCCGGGCCGGGTCAGCTAGTATAACATAACAACAAGTTTTGCAGCTTTACAGAACATAATTGTGGAAAACATTACGTTGCGCAGACTAGCCTGCAACAGCAAACAAATAACAAAACACAACATATAAGCAGGGGAAGACACTACAGTGACAAAATCAAGACATAATAAGGGGATGAGAAGAATGGAAAGGTGTTGAATTGAGAACAATGGAAAGAAAGGGGTCTAGGCTTCTGAGATATGTAGCAAATGTGTTTTGTTTCATTTATTTTCCATCGTATATTGTTCTTTATGAGGAGCCGCTGGCCGAGATGCTAGAATGGCGGATTCTCCTTCGGGAGACCCGGGTTCGAATTCTCGGTAAGGTGTGGAGTTTTTGTCTGTCGGGGGAAAAAAGAAACTCTAACCTGCACAGTTCGCGGCGACTGCACTAGCCAGGCGGCCTTAATTCCTCAGGCTCAGACCCAGCTGCCATACACCGCAAGGTACTATATTGGCAGTAAATGACAGTGACAGTATTGTTATTTATGAGGTGTTTTTGCATACCCTGTTTGGACGGTTTCTTTGCATATGATGTCGATATAAGTTATGAACAAGAGGGGGTGTCACTTGTTTTCCTGAGAGGAGAGTGGAATCAACAAGCACATCTTCAAACTTATTATCTGTTGGGATTATTGACTGACTTTTGTCTACACTCCTCTCTTCTGTCTTCCCTTCCATATATCTATTTCTTTCACTCTCTCTCTGTTATTCCTTCAACACATACTCCGACAACAGTTCCTTTCAACAATAAACAAAAGATTTATTAATAAAAACTATGTCTGGTGTATGTATGGATAGTGTCTATGTAGTTGGTATGTTCTTCTAGTGTGGATGCAAGATAAGATGTTGATAGATAGTCTCCGTAATCTTCTCCGGCAGATTCAACAGGCCAAAACATCAGATATCAAACACAGAATTAGAACGTTCTCACCCGGTATGATCCGTTCAGCTTGAGTCTTGACTTAATCCAATTCTTGAAAACACAAACAATTGTTCACCACAGTAACACCGTACAGTAATGCGATCACGGTAAGTCCTTTCCGTAGACAGAGTTTTCAGTTTTATGTTGTTATAATCCATCAGTGAAAACACCTCACACCTGTCCACAGTTATTTAACCGTTCTCTGAATATATGTACACTGGTCTAGGGTTCTTCCCTGTTTCGTTTAGGTGAGTACTAAATGAAAATGTTTTATCCTATTTTCTATGCTTGAATAAAGTTTCTTCTCTAAGGATCACCAAAACCTGTTTTTTTTTAAATATTCGTTAAGTCACCCACTTTGCATTTTCTATAGTGACATATTTTCACTGCACCTGTGAAGTGCCTGATTAAATTAAAATGTCTTTCCTGTATTATCAACACTGCTTTCTCTGTACAAGAGATGTACTGGTTGATCTTCTTTGATAGGTCAGGCTGTGTAGTAGAACCTGGGTAATAAACATTAAATCAGGTGATTTAAGTCTGCCTCATATCACTGTCTATGTGATTATCTTTTCTCCAGCCGTAATGAAACAGCCTCCGAAAGAATACTCTGACATAAACAGCAGAATTCACTAAAGTATAAACTATTCACTAAATAGAAAGTAATAGTAAACCCTACGCACAACCACATATTTCCCTATGCTAATATTACTCTAATATTAGTGTTACCTTATATATCTAGAATTAATGATACTCCAAGCATTGAAATCTATTAGCACACAATCACTTCTATCCCATTTCCCGGGATGATTTCTTTGCTATTTTCAGGAGACATAAATCCAGTTTGCCGTCCCTTTAGGTAGCACACACTAACTCAACAATCCCAGTTGCTACTATTTATATTGGGCCTTCCGTTCTTCGTTAGTGTTTGATGTCCATACATCAACAATCGCCTTTGTCGTTCCCGTAACATCAAAAGTTCAGTGAAATCACGTATACGTCCGGGCGCTCCGTTCTCCGCTGTTGAGCTGGTCCTCTGTCCATCGCTCGTGTGCACTTCAAAGCATTCTCCGTTCATTTTCCCGTCGGCCGATACTAGCGGGAGTCACTGCCCTCGGCGCGTACCTGTATCCTATTTTTATATTCGTAGGTCAATGCTCGTGAATTTTATTCCTCCTCGCAGAATGAAGTACACAATTGTTAACCCTTCTCCTTCCTTGTATTTTAATATGTAAGTTATCAAGGAATCATTAAACTGCAGTTTTTTCTGTGACATAGGCCCCCTCTTAAGAGAGTTGACCGCGTCGACTCTTCATCCCTGTTGTTTTGATTCCTATGATCCTCCAACTTATTCCTCTTCCTCTGGAGTTGGATGTCTAGATAAGAAATCCGCTCCTACATTCTCCTTACCAGGAATGTATTCCACTGTGAAGTCCTGTTGCAACAACAACGTCCATCACATCCACCGTGCGTTGAGCTTCTCTGAAGTAGCTATTAACATCACGTGTTGATGATATGATTGGATCCTTACATGGATCAACACCTCATCCAGTAGGCGACTTCATAAGCACCCTACCATACTACTCATGACTGAAACTAGTGTTGGCTCATCGCTCCTGTACGTTCAGTCGACCTCCTTTCCACTGGCGTAAGCGATGGCTCACAATACAGACGGATTGTCCCATCCTGATTGTAACACTGCTTCCATGTCCTCTTGGTTTCCCCCGGCTTTGCCTCTGGGGATGTTCCACCTCGTCCTCGTTGGACCGAGTCGTTTTTCCCAAATCTCCTGGACTTTTGCTTCCAGGACCATCTTGGGCGATATTGTATCTGGTCAGCCAATCTTCGGTTGGAGTCCTGGGTATTTCTCGCCTTTCCCGACGTTACCCACCCCTTCTGAACTTGGTTACCGGTGAAACTTTCACTCTTGTCCTTTCCCTGACTTGTGATTTCCCTCCTCCTGTCGTTGGGTAAATCTGACCTATCACGTACTTTCCCATAAGCTCTCCTATGTTGTACTGGCGATCTCTGGTCTTCGTCTGGACTGGTAACTTTTGTCCCAATGGCTGCCATCACCATAAAGTGCGAAGCTTTGCTCCCGGATCTCTCTTCATATTTCCTAATGAGATGTCTAGGGAGATTTTTCTTCTCTTCCCCGATCCGTATTTTGTAGATGTTCTTGGACACCACCTTTTCCACAGGATAAGGTCCTTTCCATCCTACTTGGAGTATATTGGTCTCTGCTGGACTCCACACTTCCACTTTGTCTTCCACTTTAAGAGCTAGTTTCCTCTTAATTCGCTTGTTGGGTGGTGCTTTCTGGCACTCTGAACAAGACTTCAACCACCGGCGTACATCTCCGGTCATTCCTGGCCAGCAATAATGGCCGGAAATTTGCTGCAAGGTCTCTCGGACACCCATATGTCGATTCTCGCCTATGATGTGTCCACTCTGAAGAATGTGAGGACGGTGGGTCTGTGGAACCACCCACTGCTCGTGCAGATTGTCTCCCCTCCCAGCTCTCCGATAGAGTAGTCGATTCTTCAGAAAGTACTGTCCCCGTTCTGGTGGCTCAGCACTTCTTTGCAGCTTCCTGTAGCAAGGACGCAACGTAGTATCCTTCCTCTGGGCAGTATGCAATTCTCCTATCCCTGAGTTGTCGCATAGTGTCTCTGCCTCTCTTTCCTTCCCGTGAGATCCACTGACTACTGTTCCCTTGTGGGCTGGCTGTTTGGGCATTCCCAAAAAGACATATTTCGTACCAAGGATCATGGGAAATAAGGAGTCAGATAATACAGCAGCTGGAATAATGCCCGTGACGTACCTGGATTTAATCTCCACCTTGGCGATTGGTAGCGTCATGGTAACAGCACTCCTCATTGCCGGCTGTATTTCTATGGTCTCCCCTGTAAGTTGGTCTGGGCTTACCAAGCTGGCATCCACCACCGCTTCCCCATCCAAACCGGTATCGTAGAGACAAACAACCTGCTGGCCATTGACTTCAATCAGTTCGACCACAGGTGGTCTCTCTTGGTCCTGAGTGTCTTTCATCTCCTTGACCGTTTCCTTGCCTTCCTCTTTTGATTCCTCGAGGTTGGTTATGCAATTGGCGTCTTCTGCCTTGCATCTGCAGTCCACAGTATTATGTGTTGTCGACTGGCAGAGTGTGCACCATGTTCCCTTCCTAGGTTTCCGTGTGTCTTTTTTGTTCCTTTCTCCTTCGCCGATCTCAGCCTTGTCTGTGATCACCGTCGTAGGAATCACTTTGCATGCTGCGAAGTAAGAACTTTTAGGTTTCGATCTGCAGTCCTTCGTGTTATGAGATGGCACTTTGCAGAATGAACACCACTTCTCGGACCACGGTCGTTTCGCTGAAGAATTCGAGGTGTTATGGTTTCCTTCCTTCACCTTCTCTGAACTCTCCGTTGCCGCCTTTATATAAGGTTCCACTTTTTCTCCTTCCCAATTCTTAGGTTTCTTTTTCTCTTGTTTCTCCTGACCTTTGGTTTGAATACTGAGTTCCGCAGCCTCCCCATGTACCTCTACGAATCGTTCCGCCAGCTTATTCACAACATCAATCCGTTCCGCCCCTTGTTCTCCCAAGAAGGTTCTGAGAGGTTTCGACATTTGCTTTCGCATCTGGTCGACCACCATCATCTCTTCGAGACTCTCATAATCCCTCTTGAATTCTGCCAAGTCCATCCATTTCTGGAGATAGGATTTCAGCCTTAAACTGTAGGCGGCGAATAGTTCTCCCGGCTCTCTTCTAGACGATCTAAACTTCTTCCTATACGTTTGTGCTGTGACTTCATAATGTTTCATCAAAGCGGTTTTCAATTCCTCGTACTGATTTTCATGTCCTGGTGGTAGGCGTGTGTAGACCTCGTACCCTGAACCACGTAAAGCCTGGGATAATTTAAGAGCCCATCTGGTTCTATCCAGTCCCATAGCGACTGCCATAGCCTCGAACCGATCCAAAAACTGGTATATCTTCTCTTTACTTTCATCAAAGACCGCCAAGGGAAACTTCATGGCATGGTAACCCTGCCCAATCATGTGGGTTGCCCCAGGTGAAGATGAACTTCCTTCTGCTGCATCTATTTCACCCTTAGTTTGTGTCTTGAGTTCTAACTCTTTCAAGCGGTATTCATGTTCCATTTCTTGTCTCCTGGCATTCTGTTCCATTTCCAGTTTCTTGGTCTCCTGGTCCATTTCCAGTCGCTTGGTCTCCTGTTCCAGTTTCTTGGCCTCTTGTTCCATTTCCATTCGTTTGGTCTCCACCTCTATTCTTCTCACTTCCAACTCGGCCTTCCGATCTTCTCGTTCTTCTTGTCGAATTTCTCGCTCTCTTTCCTGGATGTAATCCGTTAGGGTCGAGCCAGATAACCCAATTTCTTCTCCGTTGGCCCTAAGTTCTGCTGTTGTTAGTTTAGGAGTGGCCATATTCAAGAAGGTACGTCAGCAAATAGAGTACACCCTTCAAGGCAGTAAAACAATACTCACTATAGAATTTTATTCTACCTAAAACCTATATCATTTATCTATGTCTATTAAATATTCTAAATCTACAACACCACACAGTACATCACAACCACTCTCTCATCCACAAGAGGAGATATAGGATAAAGACTTATGTAGACGTGTGACCGTGTGACTAGGTATGTAATGTGTCTTACCACCTATCCACATTCACTCTGTCTGGAACTTTCTCACTGTAAAGTCACCAGCATTAATGAAATGGTTCTACCATAAATGTAATGGCACCATATATCCAATGGACGTCCTTCCATTAAAAGTCATCAATGTATACTTATATTTATTCCAATCAGTATGTCCCAACATGCAGGTACTCCGCTATGCCTGTGCCAATATGCAGGTACCCCTCTATGTATATGCCCTGTTATGCCCAGGTCATATGGGTATTATTTTCTACCCCGCTGCTCCACCAATTATGTCCTGTTCTTCCCCGAGAGGAGAGTGGAATCAACAAGCACATCTTCAAACTTATTATCTGTTGGGATTATTGACTGACTTTTGTCTACACTCCTCTCTTCTGTCTTCCCTTCCATATATCTATTTCTTTCACTCTCTCTGTGTTATTCCTTCAACACATACTCCGACAACAGTTCCTTTCAACAATAAACAAAAGATTTATTAATAAAAACTATGTCTGGTGTATGTATGGATAGTGTCTATGTAGTTGGTATGTTCTTCTAGTGTGGATGCAAGATAAGATGTTGATAGATAGTCTCCGTAATCTTCTCCGGCAGATTCAACAGGCCAAAACATCAGATATCAAACACAGAATTAGAACGTTCTCACCCGGTATGATCCGTTCAGCTTGAGTCTTGACTTAATCCAATTCTTGAAAACACAAACAATTGTTCACCACAGTAACACCGTACAGTAATGCGATCACGGTAAGTCCTTTCCGTAGACAGAGTTTTCAGTTTTATGTTGTTATAATCCATCAGTGAAAACACCTCACACCTGTCCACAGTTATTTAACCGTTCTCTGAATATATGTACACTGGTCTAGGGTTCTTCCCTGTTTCGTTTAGGTGAGTACTAAATGAAAATGTTTTATCCTATTTTCTATGCTTGAATAAAGTTTCTTCTCTAAGGATCACCAAAACCTGTTTTTTTTTATATTCGTTAAGTCACCCACTTTGCATTTTCTATAGTGACATATTTTCACTGCACCTGTGAAGTGCCTGATTAAATTAAAATGTCTTTCCTGTATTATCAACACTGCTTTCTCTGTACAAGAGATGTACTGGTTGATCTTCTTTGATAGGTCAGGCTGTGTAGTAGAACCTGGGTAATAAACATTAAATCAGGTGATTTAAGTCTGCCTCATATCACTGTCTATGTGATTATCTTTTCTCCAGCCGTAATGAAACAGCCTCCGAAAGAATACTCTGACATAAACAGCAGAATTCACTAAAGTATAAACTATTCACTAAATAGAAAGTAATAGTAAACCCTACGCACAACCACATATTTCCCTATGCTAATATTACTCTAATATTAGTGTTACCTTATATATCTAGAATTAATGATACTCCAAGCATTGAAATCTATTAGCACACAATCACTTCTATCCCATTTCCCGGGATGATTTCTTTGCTATTTTCAGGAGACATAAATCCAGTTTGCCGTCCCTTTAGGTAGCACACACTAACTCAACAATCCCAGTTGCTACTATTTATATTGGGCCTTCCGTTCTTCGTTAGTGTTTGATGTCCATACATCAACAATCGCCTTTGTCGTTCCCGTAACATCAAAAGTTCAGTGAAATCACGTATACGTCCGGGCGCTCCGTTCTCCGCTGTTGAGCTGGTCCTCTGTCCATCGCTCGTGTGCACTTCAAAGCATTCTCCGTTCATTTTCCCGTCGGCCGATACTAGCGGGAGTCACTGCCCTCGGCGCGTACCTGTATCCTATTTTTATATTCGTAGGTCAATGCTCGTGAATTTTATTCCTCCTCGCAGAATGAAGTACACAATTGTTAACCCTTCTCCTTCCTTGTATTTTAATATGTAAGTTATCAAGGAATCATTAAACTGCAGTTTTTTCTGTGACAGGGGGGACAAGACACAACCTTGTCGTACTCCGGATATTATGCTGAAGGGTTCTGAGTGTCCTCCGTTTGCTCGTAATTCCCTGTTGTTATATAATCTTCTACATAAGTTCGTTAGATGTGTACTCCTTTAAGGATTTCTCACTATTTGTTTCTATCCACATTGTCAAATGTCTTTTCTTTTCGGTCATTCCGATTATGCTTTATTCTTTTTCTTCGAGTAGTATGAAAAAGGAGAGGCTGGGCAAGTGCCAGATTCTCCTTTGGGGAAACCACGGTTCGAATCCTCGGTAAGGTGTGGAGTTCGCGACGACTACACTAGCCAGGCGGTCTTAATTCCTCAGGCTCAAGACCAACACCCCTCCCCCCCCCCCCCCCGGGCCATTCACCGCAAGGTACTACTTTTATTTTTGGTTCGCATATCCTTTACAGATATACTATGGACTACAACATCTGCTAAAATCAAATGCGCTATCTCCTAACACCAAGATCACAATATACAAAACACTGATCAGACCAGTTATGCTGTATGGCTCTGAAACCTGGAGTACAACGAAAGGAGACGAAGCCTTGTTACAAACCTTTGAGATTAAAGTCTTAAGACGCATCTTTGGGCCCAACAGGGATACACAAAGTGGAGAGTGGAAAAGAAGAAGCAACACAGACATTTATGATCTGTTTAAGTCCCCGCTAATCACTGGTGTCATGAAGGCTAATAGACTGCAATGGCTGGGGCATATAGAAAGAATGGAAGATAATAGGAAAACAAAACTCGCTTACACTCAGGAAATAAATGACCGTAGACCCCGAGGTAGACCAAGAAGACGGTGGAGAAATGATATACATACAGACCTACAAGCACTTGGAATCAGCGACTGGCAAGAGAAGGTCAACCAGAGAGACGAATGGAGACGGCTTGTATCTGCAGCAAAGAACCTCAATGGCTCGGAATGCTGAAGAAGAAGAAGAAGAAGAAGAAGAAGAAGAAGAAGAAGAAGAAGAAGAAGAAGAAGAAGAAGAAGAAGAAGAAGAAGAAGAAGTAGTAGAAGAAGATATCCTTTACAGGACATCGCTGTCAACATCAGCATCGTTCAGCAGACTGTTGATTTCTTGGCAAGATGCAAGGTACTATATTGGCTGTAATTGACAAATGATAGTGAAAGTTGGAAAACTCCACAGCTTGCTATACCATTCGCAGGTTTGGGACAATAAAAGTTGACCTAGGGGAATCCGCCCCACACCCTACCCCTTTCCTGGCCAGCATGAGTCCCGTTGGTCCTTGACCTCGCGGTTTCCCCGTCTACACCCCGGGTAGGTGAGGTTGACTTGTGTAATTTGCGGGTCTTCGGCAGGCTAATTTTCTCTTTTCACCCCTTCAGAGATAGACTAGTCGACCCCAACCCTACTGGTTGCAGGGCCAGGAGCAATACAACCTTGTAGACACAAATACCCAGGGAAAACAAAGCCAAATTCCAATAGTAATTAACACCCCCCCCCCCCCCAAAAAAAAAAATAAATAAATATCGGCACTAGATACCATTCTCCCTACATTTAATTGTTGACATTCTTCTGTCAAACATGTCCATTTCATCAAGGGAAGTTGTATTTGTGTGTTTACCAGTTTCTCTGCTATTTTCCCGTTTTCTCCTACAGTCTGTCCCGCTTAGAATTAATGTAATTTGTTAATAATAATACAACCTACGATGGGTGAAGTGACGTTGTAATATTCTGTTGTGATAATTTGGTCGTGTCCAGCGTGTGCCAGTGATCCTGGGTTTGTTTCCGGGTCCGGTCAAGGATATGCACTACTAACGAGCTCAACTTAGAGCGAAACTCGAGTCTAGTGCTTCCACATTGACGTGGATGGGGCTTAGGTTCATACCAGAATACGATCAGCGTTGCCAGTAGTGGGTTGTGCTCAATATTTAAATCTCAAATCCCGAAACAACCAAATAAATCAATGTAATTTGTGTTATGTTTCTTCTCAATCTCTTATTTTTCCGTGAAAAACAAGCTAATGATATTTATTATTACCTGTCTTTAGAAACAACACTCATGTTTAGTATTTAAAAGCTGTAACAGAAAATGCAGAATATTTTAACGTCCAGCCAGAGATTGTTACAGTTGTGTATGCTGTGCGTTTCTTGCACTGTCAATTTATAAGCATGCTTTATGTGTGAAATTGTGTATCTACGGGCCTGTCTGTCGACCTGCCTATATACCTATTTAACTACCTACTTGCCTACCTAACTACCCACGCTCTTTCTTACCTACCTATCCGCCTGTCTACCTGCCTACCTATCTATATAACTACCTACCTAACTAGCTAGCTTTCTTCTGTCCTACCTGCATGCCTACATGATTTTCTGGCTGCCTGCTTGTCTGTCTGTTGCTTGTCTGTCTGTTGCTTGATTATCTGTCAGTCTATCTGTATGCATATCTTTTATATTGATCCCGTTTTCAGTTAGCCTTGAATGATGTGTGAATGATATAATGTATAAAAGAGAGTGATAGAAGGGCAGAATGTTAGACGGGCCTGCGTGCCCAGTTCTTAACCCTTTGAAAATAAAGTATTGTTGTTGTTGTTGTTATATGTGTCTATCTATGTGTCCTTCCGTCCATCTGTCTGTCTGCCTGCCTGCCAGCCTGTCTGCCTGCCTGTCTGTCTGTCTGTCTGTCTGTCTGTCTGTCTGTCTGTCTGTCTGTCTGTCTGTCTGTCTGTCCGTCCTTCTGTCTGTCTTTCTCTATCGCTGTTAGTATCTCAAAAGTTTGGTCCTGTTGATCGGTCAATGGTTGCTTGCTCTCCCTTCTTCATCTGTCTATCGTGTTCCTTCATTCCCCTTTCATTGCACACTCCTGTTATATATTATATACTCTCATTCATACCGTTGAACGTCTTCGTTACGATATTTCAATGACCTCAGTGTTCCCCTAACGATAAATAACACAGCCCTACCACACACACAATTTTTGTGATTGCCAAATATTTCACCCCTGAGATTGCATAAATGATGCCTGCTAAATTCAAATATCACATTTATTTGTCCGTAGCAGCTGGTGTTCTTGAGATAGACATGTGTGTATTTAAATAATATTGTTATAGTATTTTCTGTACAAGGCTCTTTAAAAAAAAAAAAAACTATTGATATATAGTCCCTTACAAAATGATATAGCTTGTTTACTTAGAAAACAGTAACAATGGTAATATCAAAGAAAATGGTGACACCAAAATGTGACATAGAAATAGAAGGGAAAATCCTTAACCAAGTTGATAATTTTAGATACCTAGGGGCATTTATAACATCAGATGGAAGATGTACAACAGAGATTAGGAGTAGAATAGGGCAGGCAAAAGCCGCTTTTCAGAAAATGAAGAGTATCTTATGCAATAAGTCACTATCACTGAATGTAAGAAAGAGAGTGCTGAAATGCTATGTAGAACCAGTTTTGCTGTATGGCAGTGAATCTTGGAACGTAAATGAACAAATTAAGAAGAAATTAGAAGCAACAGAGATGTGGTTCCTGAGACGAATGTTGCGAATTCCTTGGACTGCCAGAGTAACTAACGACGACTGCCTGAAACAGGCTAATGAAACTAGAACATTATATACAACAATAAGACAGAGACAAACATCTTTCTTCGGTCACGTGATGAGAAGAGAGGCATTGGAGAACATCGTAACAACTGGAAAGATCGAGGGGAAGAGAGGCAGAGGTAGACCAAGAGAAGTGATGCTGGATGGATTGAGACGGTGGCATGGAGGAATATCAGCACCAGAGATTATCCAGAAAACCAAAGACCGAGATCTATGGAGAGCCATGAACGCCTACGCCAGCCGGCACGGCACTTGATGATGATGATGTTTACTTACAGTTTCATCATTCCAAGAATCTTCTCAGAATTGCCTGTTTTTTTTTAGATTTTAACCTACAGCATGCATGTTAGTATGATTGTTATTTTCTTACACTTCTAACACAGAATGACTCACTTCTTCAAGAAGAGCAAATGTTATGTAACCGGATTTATATTGTTATATCTGTGGAGTGTACACTTTGGAAGAAGAACATAGGAAGCATATTATTGTTTTTTGTGAATAAAGGCTTATTTTGCTTGTTTTAAAGTAAAACTAAATGTCAAGGACACGTCTTGGGCTCCTCATATTGTTTGCAAAACATGTGTTGAACACCTGAGACAGTGGACTTGTGGGAAAAAGAAAATGTTTAAAATTTGTCATTCCGGTGGTTTGGAAAGAAACCAAGAACCACTATGATGACTGTTAATTATGTGTTGTTAATATTAAAGTAATTAATGGGGGGAAATCAAAATAAATATGGAAATATCCAGACTTAGATTCTGCTTGACGACCTGATCCAAATGGGGATGACATATCAATTCCAACTTTCCGTCATATTTCGGATTCCCTGCTAGAAGAGGAGACAACAGTGGCATGTTGAACGACAAGTAACAGTGATAGTGATAGTGATGTAGAAGATGATTTTCTAGCTGCTCAACGCTTCGACCAGCATGAACTGAATGATCTCGTCCGAGATCCATATATCTCTCTAGGAAATCTTCATACCGTATGGCTTAGAGATTGAAAGAAAAAATTACTGACTGCTGAAATAAAAGTTATATTTAATCGCAGCAGAGAGCAAGGTGTTCTTCCATTCTTGTGTAAAGAAAACAAAACTTTGTATGTGTAATACTTATCAGTCGACATTAATTTATTTTTTGTGTGAAAAGAAGGGAAGGAGGGGTCGATCACCGCTCGAGCTTATCCACAACATACAGAACCGACGTTCCTCAAGGAATATAATCTTCTGCGCCACTCGGCCACGCAGATGATAATTATGAACACATATGCCTCACCTGGTATAGAGTGGATATCGAAATGAAGTGCTAGCCTATAATATTGTTCGACACTTAATGCGTTGTTTGGGACAGAATAAACTTAGAGTTAAGATAGTCTTGCCAAACCCAACACTAAACAACTACAAAGGAATGCGAAAGCTGAGATTTGAAACCGAAAAGCTTTCAGAAGCGACGGCTTTTCTGGCATTAGATGTGACTTACTAGTGATTGTTCCTCACATTCATAAGAAAAGTGCTGACTTGTGCTTCTACCTACCTGACATAAACAATTACCTTTGCCGCGGAACGAATTCTGGTAGAACTTCATACAAGTAACAAGGTTAACGTGGCATGGTCACGATATGAAGGATGAAGATCTATTACTGTGAAAAGAATATTGGAGAGTAGAGGGCGACGTGGCCCAGATGATTACAGCGCTAGCACTCAAACTTCTGGTGCGATAATATCGGTTTAGTGGGTAAATGCATTCAACGTTCAGTGATTAACTGATTAATTGCCATTGGATGATTAATCGTCTTAAGTGACTTCCCGTATCTGCCAAGGGCTTATATACAGTAGTTTTCCTTATGCAACCACCTTTAATGTGAAATATAATACATCATATCCGCTATTATGTTAACTTCTTCTTCTTCTTTCGTTCGCTTGAAATATGTCTATATCTGCAATGTTGTCTCTTGTATGAATTTAACTGTCTTTTTCAGTTCACACAGTGGTCCATAGAGTTTATCTTCCACTGTCGTCTCTCTAGGCCAGAAGGTTTGTCTAGATATGTTATATTTTGGGCAGTCTTGGAGTATGTGCTCTGCTGTCTGCGAAGCCAAACCACATGTGCACATGGCTGATTCACCAATCTTGAATTCTGTATATATGTGGTTGCGTAATCTATTGTGTCCTGTTCTGAGGCGCAGAATAATGACTTGTTCTGGTCTGTCCATAACGTGGTAGTCATCTTGAGCAGGTTTTGGTGGCTTTCTGACTGATTTGATTATTCTTTTCTTTTGGTGGTATGTAACGGGCACATCAGGCTGTTCTTCTTTGGCTCCTTCCTTAGCCAATTGATCAGCTCTGTCGTTTCCGGGTACTCCACAGTGGGATGGTATCCACTGTATTAACACCGTTTAAGTCTATGTGACAACAATATTTCCCACCTTCAGCCGCCATCCATTTGTGTGTGGTCCAAAGCTACTTTTTGTTTGGGATTGAATCTGTTAAATAGTGACTTCTCGTTCTTGACTAGTGGATGTAAATTACAAGTACCTCAGAAATCGGAGTGGGTTCACCTGATGGCAGGGGAAATTGGTAACAGGGAAAGCTAATCCACACGCAAAACTAGGTCTAGTGCATTAGAAGTAGTAGCACATGTCTGGGGTACTCTTTTAAAATTTTGAAAGGACGAAGGTGATGGTAGTTAGAAAGGCATTACTTCGTGACTTTTCTTCAAGGTTCACAAACAGTTGAAATCCATTCATCTCAGGTGTCAACCGATATTTCCGCTTCAAAATTAAAAACATTACAAAGATATGAACTTTTAAAAAAAAAAAGGCAAAGTACGAAAGTTATGCGGTTAGAAAGACAGGACTTCATGACTTTTCTTAACGGTTCACAAACAGTTGAAATGAATTTATCTCAGGCGCCAACCGAGACACCATGATTCAACTTAACCGCGCTTTCACGGCTATTCCGTTAATTATTTATGATTATTGATTACACAATTTGAGGCGGGAAAATCCGTCTCTGATTGGAGCTCGTGAGTAGAAAGTATTTGATCTCAGTTGAGTCAGTGCGCGTTTGCACGTGTGTTGAGTCTGTCTTTTAATGTGATATAAAAGAGGTCGGCGTGGCTTGAGGTTAACACACTCCCGCTTAAATTGTTTTTGCTGATAGCGTGCTAATGGGTTCGTATCACGTGCTGGTCAGTTGGACTTAAATTTTGACTTCTCGTTCAGAACGCAATGGCAAACTTCTTCTTCTTCTTCTTCTTCTTCTTCTTCTTCTTCTTCTTCTTCTTCTTCTTCTTCTTCTTCTTCTTCTTCTTCTTCTTCTTCTTCTTCTTCTTCTTCTTTTTCTTCTTCTTCTTCTTCTGCTTCTTCTTCTTCTTCTTCTGCTTCTTCCTCTTCTCCTCCTCCTTCTTCTTCTCCTCCTCCTTCTCCTCCTCCTCTTTCGTCACCGCCGCCTCCTCCGCCTTCTCATCCTTCCTCCTCCTCCTCCCACTTCCTTGTCTTCCTCTTCCATCTCCTCCTCCTCCTCTTTCTTATTCTTCCTCTTCTTCTTCTTCTTCTTCTTCTTCTTCTTCTTCTTCTTCTTCTTCTTCTTCTTCTTCTTCTTCTTCTTCTTCTTCTTCTTCTTCTTCTTCTTCCTCTTCTTCTTCTTCTTCTTCTTCTTCTTCTTCTTCTTCTTCTTCTTCTTCTTCTTCTTCTTCTTCTTCTTCTTCTTCTTCTTCTTCTTCTTCTTCTTCTTCTTCTTCTTCCTCTTCTTCTTCTTCTTCTTCCTCTTCCTCTTCTTCTGTCCTTTACCCCACAGTGAGGCACAGGTCTTCCAAGCCATTCTGTCATTTGCTACCTTCTACAGCTCCTTCCATTTCTCCCAATCAAAATTTTTTTTCCCGAATATCCTTTACAATCGCTGTCAACATCAGCATCTTTCAGCTGATTGTTGATTTCTTGGCAAGATTACGCTCAGTAGTTTGCCATTGCTTTCTGAGCGACCGGCTCAATACCCAGTAAGTTACTGACGCGGCGAGAACCGCTACCGATTCTCGCGCAGGTTACGTTCCTCACATGGATATACAGGATTACGAAGAAAGACGTTAACGCCTAGGACCGGGAGACCGGCCCCAATCAAACTATTGAACGTAATTTGGCTTGCAAATCACGAACAGCCAGTAAAGATCGGAGTTAATTGTAACGTCCTCTATAAGGACGTACAAGTGATATGTCCTCTAGGCCATGACATAATGAAGGTTAACTAGCCAGTTGCGTTCGTCACAGCCAAGCCGTCCCAGATAAATTCCTGACAAAGACCTTACATTACCAAACACTCACTTTATAATGTTGAGTCTTCTGAAAACGGTAATCCTGTCATCTGTGAGGTTTGAACCCAAACCATAGTCATGGTAAGCAAACACGCAAACCAATATACCATCGCAGCTCTCACTATTGCATTGGTTGGACCCCCCCCCCCCCCTTTCCAAAAAAATGCAAGAAAGCAACAACAATTGTCACTACCAAGATTTAAACGCATGTGCAGTGCGCTTTCATGGTAGCGTGCAAGATGCTCCACCACGCAGCTAGACTGAATGACTAAGACTCTTTTACGTTATGCATTTAGCGCGCACACATACCACCATATGCAGTAATAGATAAAACATAAGACAAAGATACAGATGTATGTTTCTAGTTTACAAGCAGTAGACAGTGGGAAAAAATCCACTACATTGTAAACAGGATAAAGATGTGATTCAGAGAACAGCATGCAAGATAGTTTAATTCTCCACATTGTAAACACGATAGATATGTGATTCGGGGAACTAAGAACGAAAACGTTTAATTACAACTGAAAGATTAAATATTTGCAAATAATTATCTTGAAGGCACCTGCCTATGGATCAGACTGTGGTCGTTAGTTGCTTGTTGGCAGTCGAAAACACATGTTCTTAATTACTTGTGTATATTTGCATGTACGTGCAGGCGCGCGGGGTTTTAAGCGTTTTGCTGTTCATTCAGTTAATTCAGAAAGGTTCAAACGGTGCCGCGTGAAATATTTGAAGTGGTAGAAGTGTTGGGCAGGTGTGGCGGGAGGTTTCTGCGGCAATCATGGACCCCTTCTGCGTCCATCTTAGATCTCACAACAGAGCGTCGGCAGTGAAGGATTGAGTTTGAAAATAATGGTTGCTGGGACAAAAAACGCTATTCTCATGTTTAAAATAGTATTTAATGTTTAAGGTGGTACACTTCATTAGAGGTCCACTTCATCAGAGGTCCATTTTATTAGAGGTCCACTTAATTAGATGCCCACTTCATTAGAGACCCACTTCATTAGAGGTCCACTTCATTAGAGGTCAACTGCATTAGATGTCCACTTCATAAGAGGTCCACTTTATTAGAGGTCCACTTCATTAGATGCCCAATTCATAAGAGACCCACTTCATTAGAGGTCAACTTCATTAGAGGTCAACTGCATTAGATGCCCACTTCAAGAGAGACCCGCTTCATTATAAGTCCACTTCATTAGAGGTCAACTGCATTAGATGCCCACTTCATAAGAGACCCATTTCATTAGATGTCCACTTCATTAGAGGTCCACTTCATTAGAGGTCAACTGCATTAGATGCCCACTTCATAAGAGACCCATTTCATTATAGGTCTACTTCATTAGAGGTCTACTTCATTAGAGGCCCACTTCATTAGAAGCCCACTTCATTAGAGGCCTACTTCATTAGAGGCCTACTTCATTAGAGGCCCACTTCATTAGAGGTCCATTTCATTAGAGGCCTACTTCATTAGAGGCCTACTTCATTAGAGGTCCACTTCATTAGAGGTCCACATCATTAGACGTCGGGCAAGCTGACATTCTGGCCAGTCCATCATTAAGTGTAGGAATCATCTCGTACTAATCCTGTCCATATTTAAACATCTCGTGTAGTTCCTGCCGTGTCGTGCCTTTCATCAACATTGTCATCATTTGAAGCAGTCATGCCAGTAATCCTCATTAAAAAGCAACACCATCCATCACCATCACTGGCCCTACGTTAAAGAAGATCTGCTACGAGAGAAAGAGGACACCTGAGAAGAAACTGGATTGACGACATCAAAGGCACTCTACACTCAAACGGAATGACAATATACAGTGCTACCCATAGAGAGCTGGAACATCAACTATCATCCCTACGATGCTTCGCGTAAGAAGTGGATGATGATGGCGGGTTCCGCTGATATTTTATATCTTCCGTCAACGATATTTAGTTGACCTGGGCTGTGTCTGGCACCTGGGCTCTCTTCAGTGGTGTCCTTGGGATATGGAGACATGGGGAAGGATGTGTGGATATGGGGAGATGGAAGCAATGAGGATGGGGGTGGGAAGATGGGAGGATGGGGTTGGACAGATGAGGGGATGGGGTGGGAAGATGGGAGGATGGGGTTGGGCAGATGGGGGGATGGGGTGGGAAGATTGGGGGGGGGGGGTGGGGGGCAAATATGAGGATGGAGATGGGAGGGCGGGGGATGAAGATGGGATCTTAGTGAGGATGGGGAACAAACCTGGGTTCTATCACATGTGACCAGTCGAGCTGTCCACATGACCATGAAGATCAGGGAAATAGAAATAGATCTACCACCTAAAACAATCATTAAGGACTGGAACAGTTATCATACGGGTGATCCAGAGGCCGCTTACATCCTGGCAGTCTCGCCATTTTGTAACAGGAAGAGGAATATAAAGGATAGGAGGACATAGTGTCTTATACATAGGTGCTCAAAGACAAAGAAGCGCAATACTGACTTTTATTGGGCCAGAGAAGAAAAGGATAATAGAAGAAAGAGAAAGAGAGCACTTTATATATTCTCCCCAGTTAACAAAAAAAAAAAGGAAAAGATTAAGACAGAAGAAATCCAGGACTCTTTAGCAGGGAACTACGCCTTAATGCATATTTCAGACAATGGGTCACTGAGATGGACTGGACCAACATCAATGAATGAAACAGACAACAAGCAACATCACTTGAACAACAAAGACCAAACATAACACATAATTAACAACTAGAACTAGATAAACAAAATCAGAATAACATGCATGGATCTTTATTGTCCACTCTCGTAGCTCATATTCTAAACTGTGCGGATACAAAAGTAAGATGTCTTATAGGCAAGACAATCAACACTTCCCATCACATACAACATTATAGGCAGTCTGCCGCATATAGCCAGACCTCTGCCAGGTGTGACCGAACCTACAGGGTGCTCCTGGGACTCTGCTACGATACCTATATAGCCGGCTGACCAGGACTGGACAACAGAGAGACCATCACTAGGAAAATAACAAGAACACAACTCCAAATCTGGGGATGAGTCTTACAGTGCGGAGACGGGACTCACCATCCTGAGACACACAACACAACACCGTGGATCCCTGTGGTTCACAGAAGAAATCAGTGGATTGGGCTCCAGATTCTATCAGGCCCATGTGCCTCAGCCAAATCGAATATTGTGCTCAATGCCACCAGAGAAAGTCATGTCCCCAAACCGACTGGGACACATTACTATAACGAGACCAGCACTTACTAAATGGAAATCTTTTCTTGAGCATGGGAAGCTCAAATGAATCAAACTAGAAACTGTAGCCTTAACCATGAAGTCACAAACTAATATATGAAAAACTCTACTATTGGATCAGCTGGTAGGGGAAGGGGAAGATGTGAGGTGGTGGAAAATGGGAGGTGAAGAGAAATAGGGATAAACAAAAACCCAGGCATGATCGTCCCCGTGGCTACGATTGAGGAATTACATCCTCAACAATCTTGTATCAGCTCCAGCAGAAATGCCTTGCGAGTTCAGCCGCCTGTTTGACTTCATTACAAATTTGTGCACTTGTCCACCAAGCATTCTGTGACCCAACTTGGTTATGCTCGTATCTCAATCATGCTTCTGGATGGAGGTGGTGTAAGGGGGACAGTTTCTTTTCCCCCTCTTTACTTCAGTTCGGGCTGAAGGGCCCGCCTTCAGTGGGGACTCCCACTCAACTAAACTGTGAGGCAAATAGTGCGCCAATTTCCCGCCGGGTCTATTACCCAGCATGCACCAGCTATGGGGGAGGGGTTCTAGTCATTGCGTCAGCCAAACATCCTGTGGAGCCGTGTCGCGCTACTTCAGATATATTCCCGATGTTCTGGTCGACACTTAGAGCTTCGAGAAATTGCCAGATGGACCCCCCCCCCCCCCCCCCCCCCAAAAAAAAAAAAAAAAGCAGATTGAAGTTGGTAACTTCAGTACTGGAAATCTTCGCTGGTTGTTGAAGATGCATACTGGCAACTTATAGGAAGTCCCCAAGTGATGTGATGACTCAATTACACTCAACTTGACTTTGTCAACAATATTCTCAACACTCTTATTTCAAAAAGCCACATGTTCACGACCACCGTTCCTGTATCATTTTTAATCATGTTGATTAACACTTGCCATCTTGAATGTCGATAGTTCGTAATATGGAGTTTTAACCTCCATAACGCAAAGCCTGGGCTGAATCTATAGACCATGTGTTGCCCATGCAGCATGATCCCTCTCTCGGCCTGTCTAGTTTACTCCAGAGAAATGGTAACACCAAAACTTCTGGAACAAGATACGCTGCAGAAACTGCTGGATAAGCAAAATAGTGCTCAGACTGTACGCCTGTCAGAGTTTCCATCCTAGGTCAGTTGCCGCCCATGGCTTAGGGCCAGGTCTGCCTGGCTATGACATGTATTCCTTAGGTTCCACTTCCTCGCACTAGGGCAAGGCTTGTACGCTCCTAATTGCCCTCCTCCGCCCGAAGCCTTTTGGCACAATATAGGGTGTCGGAATTAGTGAGCTCCACCATTCATTCGGCGCTAACAGAAAGCAGACAGTGTCGTCTATGTCATACGATAGCTCAGTCATAACTGATTAAGACCTGACTTTGTTTATTCTCAGCGTTCAACGCCCCGTACCATCATACACAACTGCCAAATTTGCACTATAAGAGAAGCCTCATCCGCTCGATGATTGTTACATCACTTGGCCTACTTCAATGATTGTTACATTACTCGGCATACTTTAATGATTATTACATGACTTGGCCTACTTCAAGGTTTGTTACATGACTTGGCCTACTTCAATTATTGTTGCATGACGTGGCCTACTTCAAGGATGGTTACATGAACTGGCCTACTTCAGGGATTGTTACATGACTTGGCCTACTTCAAGGATTTTTACATGACTTGGCCTCTTTAAGAATGGATTAACATCAGCTAAGTAATTTTTTGCGCACTGCGGTTTGGGATAGTAAGACGCGCAGTTTCATGATTCCGAGTCATACCGAATCGACGGTTCCAAATCAGCTGTCGGCAATTTGGACGCAGGCCGCTTTGCTTTGATTTCATGGTATGGCGCGTCGGGCGTTTAGGAAGGCAATGACGAACTACTGAAATAACTGTCAAAAAAACACTGTCATTTACTGCCAATATAGTACCTTGCCATGGAAACAGGTGGTGGATGGAGTGTGAGAGCAGCCGACAGATTGTTGTTGGTTATGGTCTTGCACTCTGTGGCGATAGGCAGATGATCTCATCAGTAGAGACAATGGCTATGGCCACCGACTAGTACAGTCACTGCCCAGAAGGAAAGCAACGGCAAACTACCTTCTGCAAAACTTGCCAAGAAACCATAACAACCATGAAAGAAAACATAATAAGAAAGAGATCTGGTGGCGAGACCCCCAGGCCAGGCAGATCAGATAACACTGGGGAAGAGTGTGACGCAGGGACCAGTACTAGTAATCGTGATGACGGAGTTAATCCTGACTGTGTTACCAAGGAAATCCCCTGTGTCAGACTAAGAAACAGAGTGAGAATGGCAACGTGGAATGTGAGAAGTTTGTATGAGGGAAAGCTTAAAGTAGTGTGTGATGAGATTGAGAGGTTAAACATTCACATTTTAGGAATTAGTGAACATCGCTGGAGCGGCAAGGGACATTTTACAACTGAAAATGGAAGTATTTTCATTTATTCTGGTAGAGACACCGGAGGCCAGAGTGGAGTGGCATTTTGTTTAGATAAGACAACTGCAAAAGCTTTAATGGGATATAATCCAGTTAGTGATAGAATCCTCACTATTAGACTTAAAGGCCGTCCAAAAAACACAACTCTCATACAGATATATGCACCTACTTCAACAGCAGAGGAGGACGAAATTGAAGATTTTTACAACACACTACAAGACACATTAAATAAGATTGGTCATAATGATATAGCAATAATAATGGGAGATTTTAATGCTAAAGTAGGTGCAGGAAGAGCTGAAAATGAGAGACATGTTTTAGGAAAATTTGGATTAGGAAATAGAAATGATGCAGGTGACAAATTAATTGAATTTTGCACAGAAAATGAGTTAACGATAGCCAACACACTTTTTAAACAACATCCAAGAAGACTCTTCACATGGAAGTCTCCAGACAGTTTTACCAAAAATCAGATAGATTATATTTTAATACAAAGAAGATGGAGATCAAGCATAACATCTGCAAAAACCCTACGAAGTGCAGACTGTGATACAGATCATCAGTTATTAGAAGCAGATCTGAAATTAAAACTCAAAAAGCTTACCCGAGGACCAAGGCCACTTCGTTTTGATCTCACAAAAATACCGGACGCATACAACATAGAAGTTAGGAATCGCTTTGGGGTCTTGATGTCTGTACAAGAAGAAATGACACCTGATGAACTGGCAGTACAAGCTAGAGATATCTTGATAACTGCAGCCAAAGATTTCATTCCGACCAAGGAAAAGCAACTTAAGCCATGGATTACATCAGACACGTTAGAATTAATAAAACAACGAAGGGAGCTGAAACAGAAAGGAGATGAATCCGATAGCAGGATGAAGTATAAATCTTTAACTCGAGAAATAAGAAAGAACACAAGAAAGGACAAAAATCAATCTATACAAGATTGCTGTACCAGAATAGAGCAATATCATAAGGCTGGAAGAGATTATGAAATGTTCAAGGAAATGAAGTTATTGACAAGAAATGTTCAACCTCAATTGAATGTTATCTGTGACAAGATGGGCAATACCTTAACAGAATCTAGACAAATTCTAGAAAGATGGCAGGAGTACTGCAGTGGAATGTATGATATGAGTGACAGTGAGGATATGAATGAGATACATGAGCCAATGACAGCAGAGACAGAACCTGAACCCTCATTAGATGAAATTGCTTGGGCTATAAGGAACCTGAAGAATGGTAAATCACCTGGATGTGATGAGATACCAGCTGAACTAATTAAAGCAGGAGGAGAAGAAAGCATACACATATATCATGCATTATGTACAAAGATTTGGAAATATGGTATATAGCCAAAAGATTGGAAGAGAACTATCTTCATTCCAATACCAAAAAAGGGCAACCTGAAATTATGTACCAACTATAGAACTGTTGCCCTGATAAGTCATGCAAGTAAAATTCTACTAAAAGTCATAATGTGAAGACTTAGTAAGAAAATGGAAGAAGAGATTAACGTAGTTCAAGCTGGATTTAGACAAGGAAGAGGAACAAGAGATCACATTCTCAATATGCGTTTAATAATAGAGAAGTGCAGAGAATTTAATGTAAACCTATTCTCATGTTTTGTGGATTATTCAAAGGCATTTGACTGTGTACAGCATCAGAAACTTTGGGAAATCATGAGGAATATGGGCTTTCCTTCACATGTAGTACATCTCATAAAAATGTTATATCTAGACCAACAAGCAGCAGTTAGAATAGATGGCGAGACATCAGATTGGTTTGACATCAAGCAAGGAGTCCGTCAGGGCTGCGTGCTGTCACCCTATTTGTTTAACCTGTATGCCGAAAATATAATGAGAAATGTAAGAGATGATATAAACAGGGAGCCATATGATGCCCTAAATATCGGCGGTCATGACATACCAGAGATTCGATATGCTGATGATACAGTATTACTATCCACAACACAGAATGGCATAGAAAATCTAATAGCCTCAACACAATTGAATAGTGAAAATCACAACTTATATCTTAACATAGCAAAAACTAAGATAATGCATACAGATAAAACTACTATGGAGAAAGAAATATACATTAATGGGAGAAAATTGGAGGTGGTGGAAAATTTTGAATATCTTGGGTCATTGATTACGAATAATGGTGACACAATGAAAGAAATTAAACGGCGACTATCCATTGCTCTTCAAAGACTAAAACAGATGAATAAATTATGGTGTGGGACAGACAGAACTACAAAAATTAGATTTTTAAGAGCATGCATCTTTCCCATTGCAACATACGCCTGTGAAACATGGACACTTATTAAACAAGCTGAACAGCGCATACATGCCTTTGAATATAAATGTTATAGACGAGTTCTAAGAATATCTTGGGTAAAGAAAAGAACAAATGCATCCATACTTCAAGAGTTGAATATTGAGGAGGGATGGCTATTAAAGACGATAAAACAAAGAAAATTGAAGTATTTTGGTCACTTGAAACGTCACGACAGTTTGGAGAGAACAATAATGGAAGGGTTTATGCCTGGGAAGAGACGAAGAGGAAGGCTAAAGAGAAGATGGGTGCAGGATGTGGCGGATGATCTCCAGATGGGTGTATCAGACGCGGGACATCTTGCTTGTGATCGGGAAGTTTTCCGGAAGGTTGTTATGGGAGCGAGGTTCTGCAAAGGACATGCTACTGAATGAATGAATAGTACCTTGCGGTGTATGGCAGAGGGGTCTTTGAGCCTGAGGAATTAAGGCCGCCTGGCTAGTGCAGTCGCCGCGAACTGTGCAGGTTAGGATTTTCTTCATGCCCCCGACAGAAAAAAATCCCACACCTTACCGAGGGATCAAACCCGGGTCTCCCGAATGAGAGTCCGGCGTTCTAGCCACTCGGCCAGCCGCAATAACATCCCCAAGTAAATCACAAACAGCAGGGAGTCTCTGTGGCGAAGTGGTCAAGCCGTTTAACTCGTGCTCCGAAAGTTGTGGATTCGATTCCGGGCCGCGCCCATCGGTTTACGAGTTAAATGTTCCGGAGACTCCTGTGGGTCGTCGCTAAAAGCTACGGAGTTCGTGCTTTGTGCGACGCTTTCCACGCTGCGGAAAGAGACCGAGCCATATGGGATAAAACCCGGTGCAATGAAGTCGACCCTGTCCACTTTTAAGCGACTTTTTTAAAATCACAAACAGCAAATGAATGCTGAGATTTATTACAAATTCCTCTAAAACATGCAACAAAATTGTTAAGTAATTTTGGGGAGCGGCGGTAGCGTAGTGGCTAGACACTCGACTGCTGGCCCGGTGGTTTTTTGCTCAAACCGCTTCTGTAGGGATTTGAATGTTCAAAATTGACCAGTGCCTCCAGCTTATCCTAGCTATAAATGGGCACCATGAAATGTCTTTGGCCAAGAAAGGACTCACTCGTACGAGAGCACAAGACAAGAATTAGGGTGAATAAACCCACAAAAGCCACGGACCTCAACAATAACCACAGCTGAAGAGGCAGGTTGAACGAGGCCGAATTTGGAATATTTGTTTTGAAAATTGGAATTGGAATTGGAAGTCTTTGGAAGTAAAGACGGACGGTGGGACGTTGACCACATCATCCACCTAGTACCAATTGTTCTTTAAGTATCTAGCACCATATACACATTTCCCCATAAGTGTTGAAATGTCCTTTACTTTACGTAAAAGTTAGTTGCATATCTTTTACATGATGTTTGCAGTCAACACCATAAGTTTTAACTGGTTTTGATTTCTTGGCAAATTTACGTTCAGTAGTTTGCCATTGCTTTCTGAACGACCGGTATTCATAGCTTTTCGTTTAAAAAAACCCAGCGCAACGCAGTCTGCTGCCAAATTGCGGGAAACTGTGTTTCGAAAGCGGGTATATGGGATTGCGAACCGCGTCGGTAACTCTTTCGCTACAGATCCGACTTAATTTACGTACTTATTGTTATATGTTTATATTATGGTATTAATATCTGCTTATTGTTTGTGTACTGACATTTTCTCTACCCGCAGCGTCCATTTTTATCACTCACGATTGTGTTCTCGGAAAGCTTATCAATTTCACTTCTCCTGTTCGCTGACTTGCCCATAAAAACATGACAAAAAAGACCAGGCAAGGAAAGATAAAGAAATACACAAGCAAGCCGAAGGCTAAGGTAACCTGGCAGGGTGCAGTATCACCTTTCAGCTGCTGACTAAACAAGACTGCCAGGTTGGAGTTTGCTAGCCATAATGATGTATAGACCTCGTACAGAATCCAGACTAGTCGATCAGTAATATTTAGAATTATCTGCTTTGTGTATTCTTCTTGTGTTTCTTCTTGATTCTTGTCGCTTCCTGTGTGTTCTTGTTTATGAGTCCTGGGTTGTTCGTTTGGTGCGGCCTCAGATTATCGGATGCTCTTCCTTCCTCTTGGTTGTAGATATTCGCTTAAGACACACAGAGAACAGTGTAGTCAGTAGGTGAGTAAGTATGGGAGTAAGTAAGTAGATAGGTGTAAGTAGTTGAGAAAGTAAGAGAGTAAGTAAGTAAGTAAGTGAGTAAGTAAGTAAGTGAGAAGGTGAGAAAGTAAGAAAGTAAGTAAGTGTGTAAGTAAGCAAGTAAGAAAGTAAGTAAGAAAGAAAGAAAGAAAGAAAGAAAGAAAGAAAGAAAGAAAGAACGTAAGTGAGTAAGTAAGTGAGTAAGTATGTAGTGAGTAAGTAAGCAATTAAGAAAGTAAGTAAGTGGGTAAATGAGTAAGTACGTAATTTAGTAAGTAAGTAAGTAAGCAAGACAGTAAGCAAGTGAGTAATTTAGTAAGTAAGTAAGCAAGACAGTAAGCAAGTAAGTAAGTAAGTAAGTAAGTAAGTAAGTAGGTAGGTAGGTAGGTAGGTAGGTAGGTAGGTAAGTAGGTAAGTAAGTAAGTAAGTAAGCAAGCAAGCAAGCAAGCAAGAGTACGAAGGTAAGGTAAGATAAGGTAAAGTAAAGTAAAGTAAAAGTAAAGCAAAGCAAAGTAAAGCAAAGTTAAGTAAGAAAGTAAGCAAGCAAGCAAGCACGTAAGTAAGCAAGTAAGTAAGCAAGTAAGTAAGTAAGCAAGTAAGTAAGAAAGTAAGTAAGCAAGTAAGAAAGAAAGAAAGTAAGCAAGTAGGTAAGCAAGTAAGAAAGAAAGAAAGTAAGCAAGTAGGTAAGCAAGTAAGAAAGAAAGAAAGTAAGCAAGTAGGTAAGCAAGTAAGAAAGAAATAAAGTAAGCAAGTAAGTAAGTAAGTAAGTAAGTAAGTAAGTAAATAAGTAAGTAAGTAAGTAAGTAAGTAAGTAAGTAAATAAGTAAGTAAGTAAGTAAGTAAGTAAGTAAGTAAGTAAGTAAGCATGCAAGCAAGCAAGCAAGCAAGTTCTCTTGTAGCTTGCGGTGTCACGGTGTTGCATAAACAACGGTAGAGTGCCCGTTTATGTGCTTCATATATCGATATTTCCATGGACTTCGTTGTTCCCTCTGTCCATCGTTTTCATGGTCGTTCTCTTCTTCTGGTTCCATTTAGTCTATCATTATTGCTTTTTGTGGTATAATGTCAACTGGTAGCCTAGTTATATGCGCGTGTTTATTCGGTCCGTTATGACTGGTCTTACGGTGAAAAATGGACCTGTCCCAGCCGCTCAAGAGACCGGATGAATGCACGTTTGACTAGTTCCTGTTGTGTTTTATCCCGCCTGGCGTCCAAACAAAAATACAACATATGGGAGGAAAGTCAATAAAGCATATAACGGTATTATTATTATTATTATTATTTAAATATTGAGCACAACCCACTACTGGCAACGCCGATCGCATTCTGGTATGAACCTAAGGCCTATCCACGTCAATATGGAAGCACTATACTCGAGTTTCGCCCTCGTTTGAGCTCGTCAGTAGTGCATATCCCTGACCGGATCCGGAAACAGTCCCGGATCACGCGCGTGAAGCGGGTGTGTAACCACGCGGCACACACTGGACACACCAAATTATCACAACAGAATATCACAACGCTACCCATCGTAGGCTATGCTCAATAATTTTATTATTATTATTATTATTATTATTATTATTATTAATATTATTATTATTATCACTTGCACCTTGTCGTCTTGGCAGACGATAGTTTGATACAATTTTTAAAGGCATAATAACTTCTCCATAGCACAAAGCCTGAGCTGAATTGTAGAGACCATGTGTTGCACATGCAGCACGATCCCTCTCTCGGCCTGCCTAGTTTACTTCAAAGGGAAGTTAATATCTACACATCTGGAACAAGACAAGCTACAGAAGCTGCCGGATCAGCAGTTCAATGCTCTAACTGAACATCTGTCGGAGCTTCGATCCTAGGGCAGTTGCCAGCCATGACACTGAATCTTTAGGTTGCATATCCTCGCACTGAGATTGGCCTTGTACCATCTCATTCGTGCTGCTCCAATGGAAGCCGTTGGAACAACGGGGGAGGGGTGTTGGGTTTGGTGAGCGTCGCCCAACATTCGGCGCTAAGAGGAAGCGGGTAGTACCGTCTACGGTTAAACTGTAGCTCAGTCATATCTAAGACTTAAAACTGTTTGCATATCCTTTACAGGACATCGCTGTCAACATCAGCATCTTTCAGCTGATTGTTGATTTCTTGGCAAGATTACGCTCAGTAGTTTGCCATTGCTTTCTGAGCGGCCGGCTCACATACCCCATAAGTTACCGACGCGATTCGAACCACTGCTGATTCTCACCGTCGTCACGTTACTTACGAGAGTATACGAGATTACGGAGAAAAGACGCTAACCTCTAAGACTTAACATTAAAAAAAAACAAAACAATGAAATTATAATAATATAGATGGCTTGTAGATGACGTTTCAAAGTTTAACTACATTATATGCGTACATATGTTTTATGTGTATGCGTACATATGGTGTATGTGTATGCGGTGTTCACTGCGCGCGTGTGATCACAATTATGTACCAGTAATACAAACTTCACTGTGGAGTAAGCACAGCTGTTGATTACTGGTCGTCACAAGTATCCCCTTTCAATAATGCTTCGACCTCTTTACCCTCTTTACCTTCTTTAGACTCTCCATGTGCGAGCCCAATCAGGTCATGATTCATAAATGTCTTTCTCTTGTTTTGCATTCCAGCTCTTATGCCAAATATATTGTTAAGTGATGGTTGCACCTGCACAACAAATGCGTCGCTATGTGCGCCAGCTAGACAGTGTTACTGCCCCAGGGAAGGCGAACGTCACGCCTAGGTGCATAGTATCTGTTCACTTTTCAAGGTAGCGTTAACTTGACCTGGATAAAACCAACTTCTTTCCTTGGCCGATCTCTATCTATTGCCGCCTTCGTTCACCATATCACCATGGGCTGGCTGCCTTGCCGCCATATTGCCTCATTCGCACCCCTTGCACTTCTGAAGGAGCCGCATTCGTGCACACGCCAAGGTCAAGCCAGCTCTACTTCTAGACTCAACCAGCCATCCTGTCAGGTTTGAACGGTTGACTTGAACCGTGAACGCTGCGATTTGGTCACAACAATGGGGCAATCCTACCACCGCAGGCTAGCGGCGACGGCAGTCGCTCGCATTATTGCAAGAGATTATAGTGGGGTCGCTTTCCGCAGCAGAGAAGGGCGAGGGGAGGCAGGATCAAGTTCCAAAATGAGCACCAGACCAGACCAGACAGACCAGACCAGACCAGACCAGACAGACCAGACCAGACCAGACAGACCAGGCCAGACAGACCAGACCAGACAGACCAGACCAGACAGACCAGACCAGACAGACCAGACCAGACAGACCAGAGCAGACAGACCAGAGCAGACAGACCAGAGCAGACCAGACAGACCAGACCAGACAGACCAGACCAGACAGACCAGACCAGACCAGACCAGACCAGACCAGACCAGACCAGACCAGACCAGAGCAGACCAGAGCAGACCGACCAGAGCAGACCGACCAGAGCAGACCGACCAGAGCAGACCGACCAGAGCAGACCGACCAGAGCAGACCGACCAGAGCAGACCGACCAGAGCAGACCGACCAGAGCAGACCGACCAGAGCAGACCGACCAGAGCAGACCGACCAGAGCAGACCGACCAGAGCAGACCGACCAGAGCAGACCGACCAGAGCAGGCCGACCAGAGCAGACCGACCAGAGCAGACCGACAGACCCAATTAAACAAACAAACAACCAAACAAACACAGATCATATAAATGCCCTGCCTACAGGACCTGCCAAGAAGGCAGTCACCTGACATGCCCGACCCGTCACTCTCTAACAAGCCGACACTTGTACCACAAATCCTAATGGCCCAGTCAGCTGCTGCATTTCACGTGTCCTTCATCCACGGAGGTCGTCTTGAAGCCGCTGCTACTTCCAACCAAGTGGTTGTAAAATTAATGCTGCGAGCCGCCCAGGTTCCGTGCGAGAGGTATCGTGGGGAATCTTATAACAGTAACGGGAGTTGGAGATTACCATCATCATCATTTAGGAGAAATCAGATGTTAAAAAGCTAGTGCACGTACATATCAACTATCACCCTCACTGAAACACCCAACTATACCCATGTCTGCAAAACGAGAGATAATAAACAGCCTATTCACACCAACCCTATGCTACCAATCTCAAACTTGAACATTATCCAAATCACACGTTCGCAAAATCAACACATGCGAGATGAGATGCCTGAGGAGAGCTCCAATTTAACAATCCGAGACAGAGTAAGAAATGCTGTTATTAGACAGACAGTGGGATCAACACCTTGTGCCACATGTATTGAAAGAAAGAAGATCAAGTGGTTTGGCCATGCTGTTAGAATGCATCAGCAACTACCATCACTGGCCCTACATCAAATATCATCTGCGACGAGACCAAGAGGACGCCCAAGACGAAAATGGATTGACGACATCAAAGACATTGTACAGTCACACGGAATGACACTATCCAGTGCCGCCCATCGGGCGTCGGAGCGCAAATTATTCCTCCCCATGACGCTTAATGTCAGAAGTGGAAGATGATGCTGATGATCATTTAGGACAGGGGTGTCAAACTGAATCGCTCAGCGGGCCAAAACTCAAATCACACGTAATGTTCAGGGCCGAAAAGGATAAACATTCAATAAGCCGAAAATTAAACTTTTTGTGTGTGTGAACATTAATATAAATTAAAGCAGAAAAAAAAAGAGCTGTGCAGTGTCAATAGTGTCATTTCTTTTATCGACAGCAAGGGAGAATGCAACAAAGTCTTTGCCTTTTTCGATCAGCTGTGTTTTCACATTAGTGGCCATCTCACAAACACGATCAACAACCGTATTTCTGCTAAGGTTTAACTTTGCAAACATCTGCTTTTTGTCTGAACACAAGACGTCACACTTTCATCATGCAGCGCTTCAGAAACTCTCCTTCTGTAAATGATCGACCTGATTTTGTGATCTCTTCCGCCACAATAAATCTTGCTTTCACAGCAGCTTCAGTTTGTGATTTTGCTTTGGTGGAAAACATCTGCAGTGATGTTAGATGCCTCTTCAATTCTTCTACCTTCAGCTCTGCATTAAGGCTGTTTAACTTGTCTTGATGTTCAGTCTCGTAGTGCTGTCTCAGATTATATTATGTGATCACAGCTACATTATCTCCACAAATTAGACACACAGATTTACCGCTAATATAAGTAAACATATATTCAGCCTTCCAGCGGCTTTAAAAGGCTCTGTTTTCAGAATCAAATTTTCTATTGGTGATTTTAACGGCTATCTTTGATTTTAAAAAGACTGTGCATCTACAGACGAACGCTTGATTGATATCAGGTAAACCTTAGAGGGAACAAGTGATGTAATATCCGGGCACTACACTACTGTCATGTCTTATGCAACATATCCAAAACGAGCAACTGAATGTTGCTAGGTCACTATAACAACGAATATCCACTCACTACAGAACTTTTATTGTCGCTTATTCTGATCGAGGCGAGAACGCTGAGAGGTAGCCTCTCATTCGCCAAGGCTGCTAATTAGGAAATTTGATTTGCACTTTATATCGTGGCCATTAAGACATATTTTTGCCGAAAATTCTCTCTCGGGCCGAATATATTTGTACGTCGGTTTCAGACCTCTCGGGCCTGATATTATTGTACGCCGGGCCTATTGTGGCCCGCGGGCCTTGAGTCTGACGGATGTGATTTAGGAGGTTCGTTGCAGAACGTGGCTCTCAAGATAACTCGCCGGATAGATTCTCGGTCCATTATCACTTCTAATGGGTCAAACATTTTAATGCCCAATGTAATTTTAATGTACCGTGTGCATCGCCGTGTTGATCGACAACTACGAGTTCTTCAAGAAACTACGCCTCCAATTACTGTTCTTTCTAAACCATTAGGACGGACGGACAGGCAGACAGAATTACAGACAGGCAGACAGAAATAAATAAGATAGTTTACACTGGACAAAGTGTTTCATTTTCTGACATATAATGAACGAACGAACGAACGAACACACTTTATTTTTAAAGGGTTAAGAATTGGGGTTGCAGGCATGACTATCATTCTGCCCTTCTTTCATACTGTTTATGAGTTAGTTTTCTTCAACATTCAGATCTTGTACGGAGTAAGTGATCTGTCAGAGTCTTGCATAACACAAGACAAGTAGCTCGTTTTCTGGCAAGTGTGAAGTAATATCAAACTATCAAATTACACGAAGTGAATATCCGAAAGTATTATTCACACGCTTTATTGACGCGTTGCATTAATTATCGCACAAACATCGCGCACTGACAATCTATAGCAATCATTTCAACATGAACAAGATCACTACAATACATAATAATACATGCAAGCAATAAACATCTCACTTACAGTTAAACTATACAAGCATTCGACTCAGTCTCCCACTGTCGTACAGGCTAGCTCTCAAGGCAGATTCAAACTCAACTCGCATTCCCTTGCGACCTGCCCTTTCAACGATCTCAGCCCGTCTGCCAGTCCTGGCGTCCTACACGCTACACGCTCACGTCAGCTGGTGTCCCCTGCACGGTTCACGGGGTGAACTCAATTGCTGTGCGTGGCTGCTTATCCAGGCGTCGGCAAAGACGCCGCGTTCTCTCTGCCGTGTCTAACATTACTCAGGGTTGCGTGTTGTTATGGTGTCTGGCGTTGGTACAGACAACGCGTCGCAACCTCGGATGTGAGACCTTGACACTCTCCACACCCCTTTTTCATGAAAGGATTTCCTTTCATGTACAATATATATCTAGGTGTTATTAAACATGTCAAAGTCGAACATTATACATTAACAATTATAATAAATATATACAGGTGAATAGTCAACAATATGTATACACCACTTATGTTGCACTATGACGTACAACAGTCAAGTACAATCTATTTAATGGGCATTACCTCGCTGTGACCCAGCTAGTCCGGTAGGTATCGGCTAAACTAGCCCCTACCTCACAACCAAGAACAAAAATACTAAAATAATCAGGTCAAGCCGTGAGCATCTCCCTCTGAGATGACTCCTCCATCAGACCTCTATTTAGAGTTTCTAATGAAGGTCAACAGTTTTGGCAATATACTGTCCATATCTAAACGATGTTACATTGACATGTTATTTATCAAGCACACATGTTAATGGGTACAATACATATTTACATATCACCAATAATTTAGAATAATGTCCCCTGGTTATTATACAGAAAAGTTAGGAACACTAATTTATCGTCGTTTACAAGACATAAATTACAATTGGAAATTTATTTCTTAGTGTCACAATTTGATCCTTATTGACAAATGTGCACAAAAAGTCATGTTTGTAAAGAAGCAATCAAGTTATGATGCTGAGATTACATCCTATACAAATCAACATATACAATTCCGTATATGGGAATATTTTAAATCACATTTTAATACAACGTCATACATTTATATACTTTTAATAATATGCAAAAACTCGGAAGTATACAGCTGTACTATTACATGTGTTGTGATGTCATTCAAACAAAGCTGGTCCGTTCTGGATGGATCTTCTATAAACGGAGTAGTAGTTGTTACTATCAGCTGTTGGATCATCTCTTCCGTCTTCTGCTCGGATTGTACTGTCGCAGTCATCTTTCGTACCTTGTTAAAACGTCTTGGGCACCTCGGTCTGGATACTTTAGGATTACCTCACGTTTTAGTGGCTTGGTAACTTCTTGGATCCTCTAGTGTTGTCCCGTGACACTTCTCTGTAGTGTCTGGTTGTTATAATATTTATTTACAATAATAATTACATTCTTTCTCATATCTCACAGTTATACAACACATTAGTTTACATAATACTGATTCCATTCTTTCACATATCTCACAATTATATACGCATTCATTCGCATGATAAGAATCACAATATGTACATAAGTTATATACATTGGGAGATAAAATCTTCCCCATCACAATGGTGTACACAGCGTTACTGACACATTGTCACAATTTGCTGTGGTACTGAGCACTATCTACGTTGCAGTTTTATACACCCTCTGCACTGTGCTCTGGTGTCGACTGGGTATTAGGTTCGTTGTATGGACATCTCGACAAAAGGTCTGCAAGACAGTTTTGTGAACCTTTTATGTGGTTAACCTCATAGCTATAGTCCTGCAGAAGAAGGGACCATCTTGCCACCCTGCTGTTACTAGGCGTTCCTCTGGTAACAATTGTCAGCGGAGTATTATCTGTTTCAATAATGAAATGTTTGCCTAACAAAAATTTAGAAAGTTTACGTACCGAAAATACCATGGCAAGAGCCCCGAGTTCCGGTGTACTGTAATTTCGTTCGCTGGTGTTCAGTTTTCGAGAGACGTAGTATACTGGGTACAAGATTTGGTCGTGTTCTTGGAGAAGCACACCTCCAATGGCTACGGAGCTCGCATCACATCTTAATCTAAAAGTAATATTCAAATTTGGCAATTTCAAAATAGGTGATTTAGAAAAATAAGAAAGAATTTTCGTAAATGCTGGCCTTAAACATTCACTGTTTACAATCACATTGGGGTGTTTATTTGTTAGTAGATCAGTGAAACATTTGGTCAATTCAGCAAAATGAGGAATAAACTGTCTATAATAGTTTAACAAACCTAACACACTTCGCAACTGTTTCTTAGTTGTCGGAAGCGACAATTTCAAAATTCTGGACATGATGTTATCGTCAGTTGATATAAAGCCATTTGAGATCTTATAGCCCAAAAAAGAAATTTCCTGAAAGGCTATATCCACTTTGGAAGGTTTTACAGTCAGTCCATGATGTCTAATTCTGTCAAATGTCTGCTGTAGTGCTGTTATGTGCTCTGTCATGTCCTTTGTGTGTATGCAAATGTCGTCCATGTACCAAATGATGTTAGCAATGTCTGTCAGAAGAATTCTTGTCATTCTGACGAAGGTAGCTGGTGCATTGACTAATCCGAAAGGTAGTTTACACCATTCGTATAAACCCCAAGGTGTGGCAAATGCAGTCAGATGTATACTATCAGGATGTACAGCTATCTGCCAGTAGCCTTTTGTCATGTCAAGTTTAGTAAAATAACGTGAGTCAGATAGTTCAGTCAAGATGTCTTCACAGTTGCTCATTGGTTCTAAATCCAACTGTGTAATGCTGTTGAGCTTACGATAGTCCACACAAAGTCTAATAGTGTTGTCCTTTTTGCGTACCAAAACTATAGGTGAACAGAAATGAGATTGAGAACGTCGAATGATATGATTTGTTTCTAAATCAATGATTTCTTGATGAAGTTTTTCTTTATAGTGTATAGGGATGGAATATGGTCTACACTTAATAGGAACGTCAGATGTTAAGATGATTTGGTGTTGCACTAAATCTGTCTGTCCTGGGCTGTCAGAAAAGATAGTCCTGTAGTCTTGTATCAGTTGCCTGCAACTGTTAGTCTGTGTCTGTGTCAGGTTAGGATTTACCTTAATGTCTTGTAAGTTGGTCGTCGTGTCAAGACCTGGTGCCGGTATCTCGTCAGTGTCGTTGTCGTCCGTCTGGTCCACTATGGAGGTGCTTGCTGCAGTCTCTACTTGTTCGTCTTGCCTGTGGTGATATGGTTTGAGCATGTTAATATGAAAAATCTTATGTTTGTCCCTAACTGCAATCTCGTAATCTACCGTCGAAATTTGTCGTAGCACTTTGAACGGTCCTTGCCATGAGTCAGTTAGGAGATGTCTATCACTTGGCAAAAGAAGAAGCACGTCCTGTCCTAGCGTCAGTGTAATAGTTCTATTTCCTCTGTTAGCATATTGTCGGTAAATAGCTCCTGATTTATGGAGAGCTTCTTTGGCTAATATACATGATTTCATAATTCTATCACGCAATGATGTTACATGTTCATATGGTGAAATGGGTATAGACAATGTTGCACTTTCAGTCAACATAGATTGGTACATTACTAATGAGGAGTGAGTGAAATTGGTATTATGGCTACCTAACTTAGTTCTAATATGGGAACAGACTTCCCTGATGTCTTTGGAAGTTATGGTTTTAGAAGGACTCGCTTCTGGCGAAATTTAGTACCTCTTGATATTATGTGGTCAAGAGGATCAATTCTGTCGACAGAGATATTTTTGAAAGGTCTGCTTGTTGACTCTGTTAATTGCAGTTCAGCTTGCGAGTGTTTCTTCTGTTTCACAAGCTTATGGCAGATGTCACAACTTCTGCAATACCGTTTGGTATCACTGCGAAACTTAGGCCAATAGAATTGAGTAAGTAATCTTTCTCTTGTTTTAGCATCAGCTATATGCCCTGCGAAGGGTATGTCATGTGCTAGCTTTAATGCTTGATTGCGGTTTTCTGCAGGTAGCACCGTTTGTTCTGTAGTGCTAGAACCTTTGGTATAGTACCGTGTCAGAATTCCGTTTTTCAGAGCAAAATACCATTTAGCATTCTTTGCTACTCGTGGCTTTTGGCCTATAAGTTTAAAATACTTCTGCAAAGATCGATCGGCTTTCTGGGCTGTTATAAACTTCTCCCTGGTTGTTTCAGGAGATGTCACAACTGGACTTATTTGTTGTAAAGCCTCTGTTTGATCGATTCGATCTTGCATTTGGGCAGTAGATCTGCTTACTGCATTTGTAATATCGCAACGATCATTCTCATCACACATTGATGTTACATTCACACAATTACATGTATGTTCTGGCATAGCCAGGTTGGTATTTGTACATTCATTTACAGGTGGTAATACATCATGAATGGTGATTGGTGATGAAGGTGAAGTGGTAGTATCAATATTACAACTGACAGAGGATGTATTGATGTCATGTGGTATGTCATTCACTTCAGGAAGGTTTCCAATGATAATATCACAGCAAGGATTGGTTAATGCTGCGCATTTCACCTTTCCTGTAAGGAATGGTGTAGTTATATATGCCCATGCAAGTGGATATTTCTCTATGTTCCCTGAGAATGTCCTGCATGTGACATATTTACCACTATATTGTGATGGTAAAACATAGTCTCTCTTTAGACCAATGAGGGTACATCCGCTGTCTCTTAAGACGGTCGCAGCTTTACCATTAACATACCCATGGTGGATATTCAATTTACCTTGGGAGTTAATTCTTAAATTGGTCTCTTTATTGATATCTGGTATGGAATGGCTGCATGTTAAACTGCCATCCTCATGAAAATAATTACAGATGGTACATTTATTAAGGTGAACCACCTCAATGGCATGTGCTGCATTTACAAAATGATGTTTCACACTTTCTTCGTCTGAGGAAGAGCTATCACTCATGGCTGAAATGGTCTTTGCAATCATTTGCTTGCCTTTACAAGAGTGGCGCCAATGGCCATAAGCTTTACAAAGGAAGCATTTTGTGAGGCGTTTGTAGCTCTTTCTCACCCTATCTTGCTTGCTTAAGTAATTCTGCAAGTAAGTGAGGTACCCAGGGTGTTTGTCACACATATCATTTTCCTTGTGTGAAAACTGGCAATATTTACACTGATATTATTTCTCAGTATTTTGCTTGTATGGTCTCTGTTTATTGTGGGGCACTGACTTTGATTTACCATATGTAGCTGATGCTACGAAATCTGTACTAGTCAACCCACTAGCGAAACATTGTTTATTGGCTGCAAAATAACCAGAGCCACGACTTTCAATCTGTTGAACACTTTCACACTGACATTCCAACAAAAATTTAGAAAAGGGAGCTGGGAGAGATGCGATAATCTTATCTCTCAACATAAGATCAACTAATTTGTCATAACTTCCATTTACATTGGCTGCTGACAGCCATTTAGAAAAAAATATTTTGAATTTCTGAGATGTAATCAGAGAACGTGTGTGTTGGCTTAGGAGACAACTTCCTAAACTGTTCTCTATAACCTGATTCATGTAGCAAAAAGTGTGACATAATTTTTGCTTTAATGTAAAGATAATCTTCTTTCAGGTCATTTGGGATCGACTCTATGACTTTAAGAGGTTCCCCAGAAAGACTTCTTACATATAATATCCCCCATTCAGGTTTTGGGATTTTGTAATGATCCATAACAAATTCAAAATTTTGGGTGAATGCTGCTATGCAATCACCTGTGTTGTAACTTCTGATCAGACCTTGATACTTCTTATGAGGTTGATCTTTGTCTGTTTCTCTATTCACTTAATCTTTAGAACATTCAGCTTTTAGCTGTTCAGTTTTTAGTTGTGTTTCTTGCTCTTCTCTCTTACTTTGGGCTAAGATCTCAGCTTGCCTCACTGCAGCTTCTGACTGTTTTAGAGCAGCTTCTGATTGTGCTTGTTGAGCTTTAAAGCAGCTTCTGATTGTGCTTGTTGAAGCTTTAAAGCAGCTTCTGAGTCTGCCTCTTTATTTTTCAGAGTAGCTTCTGCTTGTGCCTGTTGAAGCTTTAATGCCCTTTCTGATTCTTTTAGAGCAGCTTCTGATTGCTTAACAGCCAAATCTAATTCACTCTGTTTGAAAGCCTCTTCGGCAGCTCTATCCTCACGTTCCCACTCTTCTTCTTGAACCAGAAGATATTCTGTATATTTATTCTCACTCCAGGCTCTCAATTCCTCACCAGCCATATTCAATTTTAAACCCATTTCAATGAAATCGTTCAAAGAAGACATAATGAACAATAGGTATGATGGAATAAATATAAACAAAATTACTTATGATGTTAGTAAGTTACAAATATCTATAGCACAGTTAATGTCTAAAGCCAGACTAACGAAAGTATAAAGAGAGATGAAAAAAAATTGTATACTCAAGTAATCCTTGGGTACTGTGCTGTTCAGTGCTCGAAATCACACTGGAACGTCTTTCGGGTTGACGCACAAAAAATTTTTGAAGTTCACCAGACTCAGGTAAAGTTGTCACAAAAACCCTGTACTTTTTAAACTAAACGAAATTAGAACGTTTGTAAATGTATGGTGTGTGTAATGTCACTGAAGTCTGTAAAGGTTTGTATGCTGTCAAGTATTATTGTTAGTCGTTACCACAATCAACTTTCACGCTCACACTGACTCTATTCAATGACATTCAAGGGCACGGCCGCCATTTTGGATTTTAGGTACAAAATTTGTTGACTTTAGTGCTAAGTCTGAAGACGCCTCGGTTGGCTTCAAATAATATCTTCACACTTATAATTTAATTAAATCAACTCTATTAATTCGTTACTTTACCTTAATCTATGACTTGCGCACTTCTATCGGCATGTTCACATTCGCTTCAAACTCGGACAAAAAAATTTACACGTTTGCATTTGATTCAAATCCCGGACGAAAGCCCCCACATTCGCACTTGTCAGAGTCTTGCATAACACAAGACAAGTAGCTCGTTTTCTGGCAAGTGTGAAGTAATATCAAACTATCAAATCACACGAAGTGAATATCCGAAAGTATTATTCACACGCTTTATTGACGCGTTGCATTAATTATCGCACAAACATCGCGCACTGACAATCTATAGCAATCATTTCAACATGAACAAGATCACTACAATACATAATAATACATGCAAGCAATAAACATCTCACTTACAGTTAAACTATACAAGCATTCGACTCAGTCTCCCACTGTCGTACAGGCTAGCTCTCAAGGCAGATTCAAACTCAACTCGCATTCCCTTGCGACCTGTCCTTTCAACGATCTCAGCCCGTCTGCCAGTCCTGGCGTCCTACACGCTACACGCACACGTCAGCTGGTGTCCCCTGCACGGTTCACGGGGTGAACTCAATTGCTGTGCGTGGCTGCTTATCTAGGCGTCGGCAAAGACGCCGCGTTCTCTCTGCCGTGTCTAACATTACTAAGGGTTGCGTGTTGTTATGGTGTCTGGCGTTGGTACAGACAACGCGACGCAACCTCGGATGTGAGACCTTGACAGATCCTCTTCCCCTCTTTAGCTATTATTTAATTATCCTGGAGCTTTTCTCCGGGGCATGCCGGTGTGCTGGGGAATGAACAGGCGGACAGATTGGCTGGCTCTGCAAAGCTTGGTGGAGTATTGTTGCATGACAAGGCAGACGTGGTTGCGGCCTTGTGGGAGCACGTGTACACCTCGGAGGAGCAAATGGATCATCATGATCTGGCAAGAATGAGGCAGCGAGGAGTGAAGAGGGGATCTGGCCGACGCTCGACGCTCACAGGAAAGCGAGACGTACATATAATCAGATTGCTACTGGTACTGTTGGTGTTGGAACTCTTCGCTGACTGCTGAAGATTGGAGACGAAGCGCCTATGAGAATGCCCCGAATTATGTGATGTCGGTTCCTAGATCAATCAATAAATCAATCAATAGACTTTATTTATGCTAGGACAGTGAGTTACTCGGCTTACTAATGTGGTAGTTTTCCCTAGACTTTCACTTTTAAAGTGCTGGGATGACGAGTTTCCTTCTCCGTAATGCTGTAGGAGTTAAGAGATATTTTCGTTTCACAAATTCATCCGTGAAACACAAATATCAATTAATATCATTTTTCAAATGAGTTTTTTGCAAGAGGGCTAAGTGTTCCACTGGCAGTAGGCCAGGCTTTAGCTACTGTATTGAGCAGAACATTAGGCATTTCAGCTTGGCCAAAAAAAGGCACAGCCGAGAGGAAATGCAAACTAGAATGACCCGGAAATCTGTGTAAAATAGTGAGTGAGTGACTAAGTTAGTGCGTGCGTGCGTGCGTGAGTGAGTGAGTGAATTAGTTGGTTAGTTAGATAGTTGGATGGTTGCTTAGTTGGTCAGTTAATTACTTAGTTAATTAGTTGATTAGTTATTTAGTTACCTAGCTAATTAGTTAGTTATTTGGTTCGTTGGTTCATTGGTTGGTTGATTGATTGGTTGACTGGTTGGTTGATTGGTTGGTTATTTGATTTGTTGGTTGGTGGGTTGATTGGTTTGTTGGTTTGTTGGTTGCTTGGTTGGTTGGTTCGCTGGCTGGTTGGTTGATTGATTGGTTTCCTGACCGTCTTGCTGACTGGATGATTGATTGTGGTTGGTTGGCTGGATGGTTGGTTAGTTAGCTTGTTGGTTTTCTGGATGTCTTGCTAACTGGTCGGTTAGTTGGTCGGCTGGCTGGTTAGATGGTTGGTTGGCTGGGTGGGTGATTGGTTTGATGGTTATCTGCCTAGCTGACTGACTGGTTGGTTATTTGGTTAGTTAATCAGCCAATCAGTAAACAAATCATCCTCTTTTCACATTTAAATATTATGCTTTAAGTGGCCAGAACCCCTCCTCACTATCTCACTCAGCGTGTAGCGACTGACGAATCCAGTTCTGTGTTGACTGAGTATTCTTCTTTGACTCCCGCAGGGCACTCTGGTCTAGCATGTCCCCGTTGGCTTGCCATTCCAGAAGCATGGCCAAAGTAGCAGTTGATGTGACGTTCTAGCACAGTGGTTCTCAACCTTCTTTGGCCCGTGCCCCCCTTCACCATATTTTCAGAATGTCATTTCCCCCCCCCCCCTTTGTATTTCCTACCTAAAAATTTGGCCCGTGCTCCCCTTCACCATATTTTCAGAACGTCATTTCGCCCTTTCATTTTTCCTACCTAAAAATTCAGCCCCTGCCTCTACACAGTATACGTAATAATGAAGGCTAAAGTTAACAGCACATACTAAAATAAGTCTAGATATCCACATAAAACATGATTTGTAGGTCTACTTACTTTATAAATTGAATTTTAGAAAGGTGAGACTACAGAACCGTACAGTATGAAGGGAAAAACAATATCAAGTAATCGGTTTTTATATTAACGCTATCTTGAAATAATCTTAATCCTCCCCCCCCCCCCCTGGAAACCCTAAAATTCCCCCCTGGAGGAGAGGAAGGGAATTTCACCATCGGTTGAGAACCACTGATCTAGCAGCATGGTCAAAGTAACAGTCGACGTGACATTTTAGCAGCATGGTCAAAGTAGCTGTTGACGTGACATTCTAACAGCATGGTCAAAGTAGCTGTTGACGTGACGTCTAGCAGCATGGTCACATTAGTAGCTGACGTAATGTTCTAGCAGCATGGTCAAAGTAGCTGTTGACGTGACATTCTAACAGCATGGTCAAAGTAGCTGTTGACGTGATAGTTTAGTAGCATGGTCAAAGTAGCAGATGACGTAACGCTCTAGCAGCATTGTCAAAGTAGCAGCTGACGTGACGTTCCATCAGCATTGTCAAAACTAACAGTACCACAAACTATATACATACTTTGAATCATTTACTTGTTTGATCTCGTTGAGGGTGTTCATGATGTCAGCCTAGTCCATTGCTCGCCCGCATTCCACAGCAACCAAGCCGGCAAGTTTATCTGCTTTTTGATTACCTGATCCAGTGCCAAACAAAAAGAAAGGGGGACCAAACATGGCACACAATCAAATGTACAAGTGTTAATAATGTAAATTCCCCTTCACTGAGCCGTGAAATTGTGGAAGATGCCACGAAACAAAATAAATAACACGATGATCCTAGTATGGCGATATATCAGGTCACATTTGGCGATATATTGCCGGTCTTCCTGGTCGAGGGGTTAGCAGCTTTCTCCGTAACCCCGAATACTCTCGTGGTTGACGTGAGCGCATCAGAATTGGAAGCGGTTCGAGCGGTTATGAGAGTATGGAGCCGGTCGCTCAGAAAGTCGTGGCGAGCTGGTGAGCGTAATCTAACCTAGGAATCAACATACAGCTGAAAGATGCTGATGTTGACCGCAATATCCTGAAACAGGATGGAAACGCGGGAAAAAATGGCGATATATTATTCTTTGGCACTACATCAGTTAAATAGTAATGGAGATACGTTATGGGCGCCCTACACGGATTTACTCCATAAGAAGTTAGAAGAGGGACCGACTGTCAGTCACTAGTTTTCAAGTGGCATTCTAGAAGGGGGAATAATCATTGAATTCACAGTGAACAGAGATATCGAAGTGGCTAGAGCAGTGGTTCTCAACCGGTGGGGAATTCCCCCCCCCCCCGGGGGAATTTCATGGTTTCCAGGGGGGGGGGGGGAATGAAGACCATTTCAAGATCGTGTTAATACAAGAACCGATTACTTGACATAGTTTTTCCCTTCATACTTTACAGTTATGTATGTCTCGTCCTTCTAAAATTCATTTTATAAAGTAAGTAGACCCACAAATCATGTTTTATGTGGATGTCTAGACTTGTTTTAGTATATGCTATTACATTTGCCTTCCACTTTTACGTATACTGTGTAGGGGTGAGGGGATTTTTAGATAGGAAATATGAAAGGGGGGGGGAAGGGAATGACGTTCTGAAAATAGGGTGAAGGGGGGAACGGGCCAAATTTTTGATAGTAAGGGGGGGGGGAATGGCGTTCTGAAAATATGGTGAAGGTGGGAATGTGCCAAAAAATGTTGAGAACCACTGGTCTAGAGCATGTCTGTCGCCCCAGTCTGCTTGTGGTTGAATTACTATCGAAGCAGATTTTTAAAAACAAATCTATCCACCCTACAATGGATACTAACAAATGTCGTGGAAGTAGAGACGGTTCGTGTGATATTAACCACATGACCCATCGTCATGAAGGCAGGTAGAGGTGCATAGATAGACACAGAAAAAAGGTGGGTATGTAAGTATGTTGGCAGATGGGAAGTAGGTAGGTAGGTAGATAAGTAGGTAGATAGACACAGAAAGACAGCTAGGTATGTAAGTATGTTGGTAGATGGGAAGTAGGTAGTAGGTATGTAGGTAGGTAGATAAGTAAGTAAGTAGGTAGGTAGGTAGGTAGGTAGGTAGGTAGGTAGGTAGGTAGGTAGGAAATTAGGTAGAAAGAGAGACAGGTAGATAGACAGAATGACAGACGGACGGACGGATAGATGGACAGTTGGACGGACGGACGCATGGATGGATGAATGAATAATGTAAATATGTAAGTAGATAGGTTGGTAGTTAGTTAGCTCGGTAGGCAGATAGGCAGGTATATATGTAGTAGACAGACAAGCAGGTAAATAGGTAGGTAGGTAGGTAGGCAGGTAGGCAAGCAGGCTGGCAGGCAGGTAGGTAGGTAGGTAGGTAGGCAGGAAGGTAGGTAGGCAGGAAGGTAGATAGGCAGGTAGATAGGTAGGTTGGAACGTACGTTGGTAGGTATTAGGTTTGTTGATTGGAAAGCGGATAACTAGTTAGGTAGATATATCGGTCCATAAATAAATGATTCCCAGACACCATGAAGCATTCCTTAGATTGGCAATCACTACAAGCTGCAGCACGTTATACACTTCGCTCAGAAATGATCGGTATACAAACGATCTCTGCTAGCATTAAGCGAAACTAAATATTCAAAACACGAGAAATAATGGTGTCGGCTGACTGGACTTCTCAATGCTATGTGCTGAATGAGCATTTATGCACGATAAGACGCATTTGGCTGGCATTATTAACTGCGGTTCCGTTTATAAACAAGAGATTTTACATGTATCATCACATCACATAATCACATCTTATTCCTCTTGTAGCTTGCGTGTTGATG
>OY992896.1:58956431-59051431 GCA_963921405.1 Cepaea hortensis
CCAACCGACCGACGTACCGATATCTATCTATCTATCTCTATCTATCTATCTATCTATCTATCTATCTATCTATCTATCTATCTATCTATCTAATCTATCTAATCTATCTAATCTATCTGTCTGTCTGTCTGCCTGCCTGCCTGCCGGCCCACCCACCCACATACCGACCGACCGACCGACAGATATCTATCTATCTATCTATCTATCTATCTGTCTATCTATCTATCTATCTATCTATCTATCTATCTATCTATCTATCTATCTATCTATCTATCTAATCTATCTAATCTATATGTCTGTCTGTCTGCCTGCCTGCCGGCGCACCCACCCACATACCGACCGACCGACAGATATCTATCTATCTATCTATCTATCTATCTATCTATCTATCTATCTATCTATCTATCTATCTAATATATCTATCTATCTATCTGTCTGTCTGTCTGTCTGTCTGTCTGTCTGTCTGTCTGCCTGCCGGCCCACCCACCCACCGACCAACCTACCGACGTACCGATATCTATCTATCTATCTATCTATCTATCTATCTATCTATCTATCTATCTATCTATCTATCTATCTATCTATCAATCAATCTATCTATATATCTATCTGTCTGTCTGTCTGTATGTCTGTCTGTATGTCTGTCTGTCTCTCTGCCTGCCTGCCGGCCCACCCACCCACATACCGACCGACCGACCGACAGATATCTATCTATCTATCTATCCATCTATCTATCTATCTATCTATCTATCTATCTATCTATCTATCTATCTATCTATCTATCTATCTATCTATTTATCTATCTATCTAATCTGTCTGTCTGTCTGCCTGACTGCCTGCCTGCCGGCCCACCCACCCACCAACCGACCGACCGACCGACCTACCGATATCTATCTATCTATCTATCTATCTATCTATCTATCTATCTATCTATCTATCTATCTATCTATCTAATCTAATCTAATCTATCTGTCTGTCCTATCTATCTAATCTATCTGTCTGTCCTATCTATCTAATCTATCTGTCTGTCTGTCTGCCTGCCTGCCGGCCCACCCACCCATTAACCGACCGACCTACCGATATCTATCTATCTATCTATCTATATATCTATCTATCTATCTATCTATCTATCTATCTATCTATCTATCTATCTATTTATCTATCTATCTGCCTGCCTGCCGGCCCGACCACCCACCCACCGACAGACCGACCGACCTACCGATATCAATCTATCTAATCTATCTGTCTGTCCTATCTATCTAATCTATCTGTCTGTCTGTCTGCCTGCCTGCCCACCCACCCACTAACCGACCGACCTACCGATATCGATCTATCTATCTATCTATCTATCTATCTATCTATCTATCTATCTATCTATCTATCTATCTATCTATCTATCTATCTATCTATCTATCGATCTATCTATCTATCTATCTATCTATCTATCTATCTATCTATCTATCTATCTATCTATCTATCTATCTATCTATCTATCTATCTATCTATCTATCTATCTATCTATCCATCTATCTATCTATCTATCTATCTATCTATCTATCTATCTATCTATCTATCTATCTATCTATCTATCTATCTATCTATCTATCTATCTATCTAATCTATCTGTCTGTCTGCCTGCCTGCCTGCCTGCCGACCCACCCACCCACCCACCCACCGACCGACCGACCCACCGACCGACCGATCCACCCACTCAGCCAGCCAGCCAGCCAGCCATCCATCCACCCACCTATCTTTCTGCCTACCTACCTACCTTTCTGTCTGTCTGTCCGGGCCGCATCATTCATTTTATTCGGAGACTGCCGAGGGTCGTCGCTGGAGCTACGGAGTTCGTGCTTTGTGCGACGCTTTCCGCGCTGCGGAAAGAAACTGAGCCATATGGGATAAAAACCCTGTGCAATGCAGCCGATTCTGTCGACTGTAAGCTACTTCTTTGATTGCACCCACTCCCATACGAATCCAGATACGCCTTTGTTTGTCATCTGAATTTGCAGGTCCTCATTACCGTAAACATAACATTTTTAACAAGAAATCACTAGTTGTTAAGCAAAACATCAAAGGAATGATGCCGCTTTTAATGATTTAAGTTGTTTTGGGACCTATCAAAGACATATTCCTTGGGTGGGGGTAAATATAAGACGGCTGGAAAAATTTCATAACGATGCAACAGATAGTTTTCAAAATAATTGATCTTGAATGACGGCATAAATTTCCGGACAGACTATAGGTAGGTATCTATGTATGTATGTTATGCGTTCGCGAACTGTCCATCCGGTTGAGATGAAATTTTCTACACATCTTCTTCTCATTCCCGTGCTGCCAACTGTCATAGTTTTAGTGTACAAACAATTATTTACTTAATATTATTTAATATTGTAATTTACATTATAATGTATATATAGCTAGGGGACATAACTTCTAATAACTTTGCTATATATGTAAAATTGTTGCATATTTCTCACATAGGTGGACCTTTTCGCTACAGTTATCTACAGGCATATGTGTTATAATCCTCCTCCTCCTCCTCCCCCTTCTTCTCTCCCATCCTCCTCCTAGTCGCCCTCCCCTCCTCCTGCCTCTCCTTCTCCTCCTCCTCCTCCTCCTCCCGCATCTCCACTTCCTCCTACCCTCCTCCTCCCTCTCTTCCTCCTCCCCCTTCCCTCCCCATCCTCCTCCCCCTCCTCTTCCACCTCTTCTCCCCTCCTCCTCCCCTCCTCCCTCCTCCTCATTTCGTTCCCTAGCAATGTAGCAAAACGGACAAATCTACAGGTGGAAACCTGTCACAACACCACGTGTTGCAGGCCTTCTTATGTTTTAATTGTCACCCCTTTGAAATTCTGTGTTTTAAATAAGTCGCTGGGTTTCTAAGAACCGTAGCCCACCGGACAAACCCGCAAGTGCTCAGTCTCACGCACACAAAGAAGACAAGACAGATAGAGAACTCTGGTGCATTCAGGAACATTGTTCAACTGATGCTAATATATATATATATATGTGTGGAAGATGATGATGATGATGATGATGATGATGATGATGATGATGATGATGATGATGATGTAGGTGGTCAAAATTGTCCACCTCAACTGACTCCGGCTCAGAGAGAAGGTGTCCTGTTCATGAAGGACTCCCGTTCACGAAGAAGGACTCCCCGTTCATGAAGAAGAGTCCACGTGCCAGGGCGACCGTCGACCACTTGGCCCGGAATTGCCCATGACGCCTTTCAAGATAGGCGTTGGCGGAATTATTTCCGGAGGAAAACCGCGCTGGTACTTTGGACTACAGGTCCACGAAGGCAGGATCCTTCTCTCCCAGTCGGCGTCAGCTAAGATGGACACCTCTTGACCACTGGCTCCATGGCATGTCCACCAGGCTAATAAGCTTTGGCGCGGACCTGAGAGAGAGCTGTCCCAGTAGATGACCATGTCCAGTAGCCCGCTCTTCAGGCGGACCTGAGAGAGATGTATGCTGGCAATAAGCGCTGTCCTCGTGGTCCCTGTAATGATGATGTCTGGTGATGATTCTCCGCCTGTTGTCAGTTCTGTCTGTAATGTCATGTACCCAATAATACGCGTGTGAGAGGGTAATTTAGTTGATTGACTTTATGTACAGCTGGTGTCCTTTAGTTGGCTGACTTTATATACAGATGGTGTCCTTTAGTTGGCTAACTTTACATACAGATGGTGTCCTTTAGTTGGCTAACTTTATATACTGATGGTGTCCTTTAGTTGACTGATTTTATAAAAAGCTGGTGTCCTTTAGTTGACTCACTTTATATACAGCTGGTGACTTTTAGTTGACTGACTTTATATACAATTTATGTCCTTTAGTTGACTGACAATATATACATTTTGTGGCATTTAGTTGACTGACTTTATATGCATCTTGTGTCGTTTAGCTGACTGAATTTATATACATCTTGTGTCCTTTAGTTAAATGACTTTATATACATCGTGTGTCCTTTAGTTGACTGACGTTATACACATCTTGTTATTTACTTAATATTACTTAATATTAATTTACATTATAATTTATATATAGCGAGGGGACATAACTTTTAATAGCATTGCTATATATGTAAAATTGTTGCATATTTCTCAAATAGGTGGACCTTTTCGCTGCAGTTATCTACAGGCATATGGTTATAATCCTCCTCCCCCTCCTCCTCTCCCCTCCTCCTCTTCCTACCCTCTTCCGGGCGGGCGGACGGACGGACGGACGGACGGACAGACCAGACCAGACCAGACCAGACCAGACCAGACCAGACAGACCAGACAGACAAACCAGACAGACAGACCAGACAGACAGACCAGACAGACAGACCAGACAGACAGACCAGACAGACAGACCAGACAGACAGACCAGACAGACAGACCAGACAGACAGACCAGACAGACAGACCAGACAGACAGACCAGACAGACAGACCAGACAGACAGACCAGACAGACAGACCAGACAGACAGACCAGACAGACAGACCAGACAGACAGACAGACCAGACAGACATGCCAGACAGACAGACCAGACAGACAGACAGACCAGACAGACAGACCAGACAGACCAGACAGACAGACCAGACAGACAGACCAGACAGACAGACCAGACAGACAGACCAGACAGACAGACCAGACAGACAGACCAGACAGACAGACCAGACAGACAGACCAGACAGACAGACCAGACAGACAGACCAGACAGACAGACCAGACAGACAGACAGACCAGACAGACATACCAGACAGACAGACCAGACAGACAGACCAGACAGACAGACCAGACAGACAGACCAGAAAGACAGACCAGACAGACAGACCAGACAGACAGACCAGACAGACAGACCAGACAGACAGACCAGACAGACAGACCAGACAGACAGACAGACAGGAACTTATATGACTACTTATATGAATTAAATTAGATGCTCCCCATCAGGAGCTGGGCGAAGCCGGGCCAGGTCAGACAGACAGACAGACAGACAGACAGATAGTCGGGAAACGGGAACTTATATGACTACTTATATGATTTAAATGAGATGCTCTTCACCAGGGGTTGGGCGCAGCCGGGCCTGGTCAGACAGACAGACAGACAGACAGACAGATAGATAGATAGATAGATAGATAGATAGATAGATCGATCGATCGATCGATCGATCGTCGATCGATAGATAGATAGATAGATAGATAGATAGATAGATAGATAGATAGATAGATAGATAGATAGATAGATAGATAGATAGATAGATAGATAGATAGATAGATAGATAGATAGATAGATAGATAGATAGATAGATAGATAGATAGATAGATAGATAGATAGATAGATAGATAGATAGATAGTTAGATAGATAGATAGATAGATAGATAGATAGATAGATAGATAGATAGATAGATAGATAGATAGATAGATAGATAGATAGATAGATAGATAGATAGATAGATAGATAGATAGATAGATAGATAGATAGATAGATAGATAGATAGATAGATAGATAGATAGATAGATAGATAGATAGATAGATAGATAGATAGATAGATAGATAGATAGATAGATAGATAGATAGATAGATAGATAGATAGATAGATAGATAGATAGATAGATAGATAGATAGATAGATAGATAGATAGATAGATAGTCGGGAACGGGAACGGGAACGGGAGCTTATATGATTATGATTACTTATATGAATTAAATTAGATGCTCCCCACCAGGTTCTGGGCGAAGCCGGGCCGGGTCAGCTAGTATAACATAACAACAAGTTTTGCAGCTTTACAGAACATAATTGTGGAAAACATTACGTTGCGCAGACTAGCCTGCAACAGCAAACAAATAACAAAACACAACATATAAGCAGGGGAAGACACTACAGTGACAAAATCAAGACATAATAAGGGGATGAGAAGAATGGAAAGGTGTTGAATTGAGAACAATGGAAAGAAAGGGGTCTAGGCTTCTGAGATATGTAGCAAATGTGTTTTGTTTCATTTATTTTCCATCGTATATTGTTCTTTATGAGGAGCCGCTGGCCGAGATGCTAGAATGGCGGATTCTCCTTCGGGAGACCCGGGTTCGAATTCTCGGTAAGGTGTGGAGTTTTTGTCTGTCGGGGGAAAAAAGAAACTCTAACCTGCACAGTTCGCGGCGACTGCACTAGCCAGGCGGCCTTAATTCCTCAGGCTCAGACCCAGCTGCCATACACCGCAAGGTACTATATTGGCAGTAAATGACAGTGACAGTATTGTTATTTATGAGGTGTTTTTGCATACCCTGTTTGGACGGTTTCTTTGCATATGATGTCGATATAAGTTATGAACAAGAGGGGGTGTCACTTGTTTTCCTGAGAGGAGAGTGGAATCAACAAGCACATCTTCAAACTTATTATCTGTTGGGATTATTGACTGACTTTTGTCTACACTCCTCTCTTCTGTCTTCCCTTCCATATATCTATTTCTTTCACTCTCTCTCTGTTATTCCTTCAACACATACTCCGACAACAGTTCCTTTCAACAATAAACAAAAGATTTATTAATAAAAACTATGTCTGGTGTATGTATGGATAGTGTCTATGTAGTTGGTATGTTCTTCTAGTGTGGATGCAAGATAAGATGTTGATAGATAGTCTCCGTAATCTTCTCCGGCAGATTCAACAGGCCAAAACATCAGATATCAAACACAGAATTAGAACGTTCTCACCCGGTATGATCCGTTCAGCTTGAGTCTTGACTTAATCCAATTCTTGAAAACACAAACAATTGTTCACCACAGTAACACCGTACAGTAATGCGATCACGGTAAGTCCTTTCCGTAGACAGAGTTTTCAGTTTTATGTTGTTATAATCCATCAGTGAAAACACCTCACACCTGTCCACAGTTATTTAACCGTTCTCTGAATATATGTACACTGGTCTAGGGTTCTTCCCTGTTTCGTTTAGGTGAGTACTAAATGAAAATGTTTTATCCTATTTTCTATGCTTGAATAAAGTTTCTTCTCTAAGGATCACCAAAACCTGTTTTTTTTTTATATTCGTTAAGTCACCCACTTTGCATTTTCTATAGTGACATATTTTCACTGCACCTGTGAAGTGCCTGATTAAATTAAAATGTCTTTCCTGTATTATCAACACTGCTTTCTCTGTACAAGAGATGTACTGGTTGATCTTCTTTGATAGGTCAGGCTGTGTAGTAGAACCTGGGTAATAAACATTAAATCAGGTGATTTAAGTCTGCCTCATATCACTGTCTATGTGATTATCTTTTCTCCAGCCGTAATGAAACAGCCTCCGAAAGAATACTCTGACATAAACAGCAGAATTCACTAAAGTATAAACTATTCACTAAATAGAAAGTAATAGTAAACCCTACGCACAACCACATATTTCCCTATGCTAATATTACTCTAATATTAGTGTTACCTTATATATCTAGAATTAATGATACTCCAAGCATTGAAATCTATTAGCACACAATCACTTCTATCCCATTTCCCGGGATGATTTCTTTGCTATTTTCAGGAGACATAAATCCAGTTTGCCGTCCCTTTAGGTAGCACACACTAACTCAACAATCCCAGTTGCTACTATTTATATTGGGCCTTCCGTTCTTCGTTAGTGTTTGATGTCCATACATCAACAATCGCCTTTGTCGTTCCCGTAACATCAAAAGTTCAGTGAAATCACGTATACGTCCGGGCGCTCCGTTCTCCGCTGTTGAGCTGGTCCTCTGTCCATCGCTCGTGTGCACTTCAAAGCATTCTCCGTTCATTTTCCCGTCGGCCGATACTAGCGGGAGTCACTGCCCTCGGCGCGTACCTGTATCCTATTTTTATATTCGTAGGTCAATGCTCGTGAATTTTATTCCTCCTCGCAGAATGAAGTACACAATTGTTAACCCTTCTCCTTCCTTGTATTTTAATATGTAAGTTATCAAGGAATCATTAAACTGCAGTTTTTTCTTAAGAGAGTTGACCGCGTCGACTCTTCATCCCTGTTGTTTTGATTCCTATGATCCTCCAACTTATTCCTCTTCCTCTGGAGTTGGATGTCTAGATAAGAAATCCGCTCCTACATTCTCCTTACCAGGAATGTATTCCACTGTGAAGTCCTGTTGCAACAACAACGTCCATCACATCCACCGTGCGTTGAGCTTCTCTGAAGTAGCTATTAACATCACGTGTTGATGATATGATTGGATCCTTACATGGATCAACACCTCATCCAGTAGGCGACTTCATAAGCACCCTACCATACTACTCATGACTGAAACTAGTGTTGGCTCATCGCTCCTGTACGTTCAGTCGACCTCCTTTCCACTGGCGTAAGCGATGGCTCACAATACAGACGGATTGTCCCATCCTGATTGTAACACTGCTTCCATGTCCTCTTGGTTTCCCCCGGCTTTGCCTCTGGGGATGTTCCACCTCGTCCTCGTTGGACCGAGTCGTTTTTCCCAAATCTCCTGGACTTTTGCTTCCAGGACCATCTTGGGCGATATTGTATCTGGTCAGCCAATCTTCGGTTGGAGTCCTGGGTATTTCTCGCCTTTCCCGACGTTACCCACCCCTTCTGAACTTGGTTACCGGTGAAACTTTCACTCTTGTCCTTTCCCTGACTTGTGATTTCCCTCCTCCTGTCGTTGGGTAAATCTGACCTATCACGTACTTTCCCATAAGCTCTCCTATGTTGTACTGGCGATCTCTGGTCTTCGTCTGGACTGGTAACTTTTGTCCCAATGGCTGCCATCACCATAAAGTGCGAAGCTTTGCTCCCGGATCTCTCTTCATATTTCCTAATGAGATGTCTAGGGAGATTTTTCTTCTCTTCCCCGATCCGTATTTTGTAGATGTTCTTGGACACCACCTTTTCCACAGGATAAGGTCCTTTCCATCCTACTTGGAGTATATTGGTCTCTGCTGGACTCCACACTTCCACTTTGTCTTCCACTTTAAGAGCTAGTTTCCTCTTAATTCGCTTGTTGGGTGGTGCTTTCTGGCACTCTGAACAAGACTTCAACCACCGGCGTACATCTCCGGTCATTCCTGGCCAGCAATAATGGCCGGAAATTTGCTGCAAGGTCTCTCGGACACCCATATGTCGATTCTCGCCTATGATGTGTCCACTCTGAAGAATGTGAGGACGGTGGGTCTGTGGAACCACCCACTGCTCGTGCAGATTGTCTCCCCTCCCAGCTCTCCGATAGAGTAGTCGATTCTTCAGAAAGTACTGTCCCCGTTCTGGTGGCTCAGCACTTCTTTGCAGCTTCCTGTAGCAAGGACGCAACGTAGTATCCTTCCTCTGGGCAGTATGCAATTCTCCTATCCCTGAGTTGTCGCATAGTGTCTCTGCCTCTCTTTCCTTCCCGTGAGATCCACTGACTACTGTTCCCTTGTGGGCTGGCTGTTTGGGCATTCCCAAAAAGACATATTTCGTACCAAGGATCATGGGAAATAAGGAGTCAGATAATACAGCAGCTGGAATAATGCCCGTGACGTACCTGGATTTAATCTCCACCTTGGCGATTGGTAGCGTCATGGTAACAGCACTCCTCATTGCCGGCTGTATTTCTATGGTCTCCCCTGTAAGTTGGTCTGGGCTTACCAAGCTGGCATCCACCACCGCATCCCCATCCAAACCGGTATCGTAGAGACAAACAACCTGCTGGCCATTGACTTCAATCAGTTCGACCACAGGTGGTCTCTCTTGGTCCTGAGTGTCTTTCATCTCCTTGACCGTTTCCTTGCCTTCCTCTTTTGATTCCTCGAGGTTGGTTATGCAATTGGCGTCTTCTGCCTTGCATCTGCAGTCCACAGTATTATGTGTTGTCGACTGGCAGAGTGTGCACCATGTTCCCTTCCTAGGTTTCCGTGTGTCTTTTTTGTTCCTTTCTCCTTCGCCGATCTCAGCCTTGTCTGTGATCACCGTCGTAGGAATCACTTTGCATGCTGCGAAGTAAGAACTTTTAGGTTTCGATCTGCAGTCCTTCGTGTTATGAGATGGCACTTTGCAGAATGAACACCACTTCTCGGACCACGGTCGTTTCGCTGAAGAATTCGAGGTGTTATGGTTTCCTTCCTTCACCTTCTCTGAACTCTCCGTTGCCGCCTTTATATAAGGTTCCACTTTTTCTCCTTCCCAATTCTTAGGTTTCTTTTTCTCTTGTTTCTCCTGACCTTTGGTTTGAATACTGAGTTCCGCAGCCTCCCCATGTACCTCTACGAATCGTTCCGCCAGCTTATTCACAACATCAATCCGTTCCGCCCCTTGTTCTCCCAAGAAGGTTCTGAGAGGTTTCGACATTTGCTTTCGCATCTGGTCGACCACCATCATCTCTTCGAGACTCTCATAATCCCTCTTGAATTCTGCCAAGTCCATCCATTTCTGGAGATAGGATTTCAGCCTTAAACTGTAGGCGGCGAATAGTTCTCCCGGCTCTCTTCTAGACGATCTAAACTTCTTCCTATACGTTTATGCTGTGACTTCATAATGTTTCATCAAAGCGGTTTTCAATTCCTCGTACTGATTTTCATGTCCTGGTGGTAGGCGTGTGTAGACCTCGTACCCTGAACCACGTAAAGCCTGGGATAATTTAAGAGCCCATCTGGTTCTATCCAGTCCCATAGCGACTGCCATAGCCTCGAACCGATCCAAAAACTGGTATATCTTCTCTTTACTTTCATCAAAGACCGCCAAGGGAAACTTCATGGCATGGTAACCCTGCCCAATCATGTGGGTTGCCCCAGGTGAAGATGAACTTCCTTCTGCTGCATCTATTTCACCCTTAGTTTGTGTCTTGAGTTCTAACTCTTTCAAGCGGTATTCATGTTCCATTTCTTGTCTCCTGGCATTCTGTTCCATTTCCAGTTTCTTGGTCTCCTGGTCCATTTCCAGTCGCTTGGTCTCCTGTTCCAGTTTCTTGGCCTCTTGTTCCATTTCCATTCGTTTGGTCTCCACCTCTATTCTTCTCACTTCCAACTCGGCCTTCCGATCTTCTCGTTCTTCTTGTCGAATTTCTCGCTCTCTTTCCTGGATGTAATCCGTTAGGGTCGAGCCAGATAACCCAATTTCTTCTCCGTTGGCCCTAAGTTCTGCTGTTGTTAGTTTAGGAGTGGCCATATTCAAGAAGGTACGTCAGCAAATAGAGTACACCCTTCAAGGCAGTAAAACAATACTCACTATAGAATTTTATTCTACCTAAAACCTATATCATTTATCTATGTCTATTAAATATTCTAAATCTACAACACCACACAGTACATCACAACCACTCTCTCATCCACAAGAGGAGATATAGGATAAAGACATATGTAGACGTGTGACCGTGTGACTAGGTATGTAATGTGTCTTACCACCTATCCACATTCACTCTGTCTGGAACTTTCTCACTGTAAAGTCACCAGCATTAATGAAATGGTTCTACCATAAATGTAATGGCACCATATATCCAATGGACGTCCTTCCATTAAAAGTCATCAATGTATACTTATATTTATTCCAATCAGTATGTCCCAACATGCAGGTACTCCGCTATGCCTGTGCCAATATGCAGGTACCCCTCTATGTATATGCCCTGTTATGCCCAGGTCATATGGGTATTATTTTCTACCCCGCTGCTCCACCAATTATGTCCTGTTCTTCCCCGAGAGGAGAGTGGAATCAACAAGCACATCTTCAAACTTATTATCTGTTGGGATTATTGACTGACTTTTGTCTACACTCCTCTCTTCTGTCTTCCCTTCCATATATCTATTTCTTTCACTCTCTCTCTGTTATTCCTTCAACACATACTCCGACAACAGTTCCTTTCAACAATAAACAAAAGATTTATTAATAAAAACTATGTCTGGTGTATGTATGGATAGTGTCTATGTAGTTGGTATGTTCTTCTAGTGTGGATGCAAGATAAGATGTTGATAGATAGTCTCCGTAATCTTCTCCGGCAGATTCAACAGGCCAAAACATCAGATATCAAACACAGAATTAGAACGTTCTCACCCGGTATGATCCGTTCAGCTTGAGTCTTGACTTAATCCAATTCTTGAAAACACAAACAATTGTTCACCACAGTAACACCGTACAGTAATGCGATCACGGTAAGTCCTTTCCGTAGACAGAGTTTTCAGTTTTATGTTGTTATAATCCATCAGTGAAAACACCTCACACCTGTCCACAGTTATTTAACCGTTCTCTGAATATATGTACACTAGTCTAGGGTTCTTCCCTGTTTCGTTTAGGTGAGTACTAAATGAAAATGTTTTATCCTATTTTCTATGCTTGAATAAAGTTTCTTCTCTAAGGATCACCAAAACCTGTTTTTTTTATATTCGTTAAGTCACCCACTTTGCATTTTCTATAGTGACATATTTTCACTGCACCTGTGAAGTGCCTGATTAAATTAAAATGTCTTTCCTGTATTATCAACACTGCTTTCTCTGTACAAGAGATGTACTGGTTGATCTTCTTTGATAGGTCAGGCTGTGTAGTAGAACCTGGGTAATAAACATTAAATCAGGTGATTTAAGTCTGCCTCATATCACTGTCTATGTGATTATCTTTTCTCCAGCCGTAATGAAACAGCCTCCGAAAGAATACTCTGACATAAACAGCAGAATTCACTAAAGTATAAACTATTCACTAAATAGAAAGTAATAGTAAACCCTACGCACAACCACATATTTCCCTATGCTAATATTACTCTAATATTAGTGTTACCTTATATATCTAGAATTAATGATACTCCAAGCATTGAAATCTATTAGCACACAATCACTTCTATCCCATTTCCCGGGATGATTTCTTTGCTATTTTCAGGAGACATAAATCCAGTTTGCCGTCCCTTTAGGTAGCACACACTAACTCAACAATCCCAGTTGCTACTATTTATATTGGGCCTTCCGTTCTTCGTTAGTGTTTGATGTCCATACATCAACAATCGCCTTTGTCGTTCCCGTAACATCAAAAGTTCAGTGAAATCACGTATACGTCCGGGCGCTCCGTTCTCCGCTGTTGAGCTGGTCCTCTGTCCATCGCTCGTGTGCACTTCAAAGCATTCTCCGTTCATTTTCCCGTCGGCCGATACTAGCGGGAGTCACTGCCCTCGGCGCGTACCTGTATCCTATTTTTATATTCGTAGGTCAATGCTCGTGAATTTTATTCCTCCTCGCAGAATGAAGTACACAATTGTTAACCCTTCTCCTTCCTTGTATTTTAATATGTAAGTTATCAAGGAATCATTAAACTGCAGTTTTTTCTGTGACAGGGGGGACAAGACACAACCTTGTCGTACTCCGGATATTATGCTGAAGGGTTCTGAGTGTCCTCCGTTTGCTCGTAATTCCCTGTTGTTATATAATCTTCTACATAAGTTCGTTAGATGTGTACTCCTTTAAGGATTTCTCACTATTTGTTTCTATCCACATTGTCAAATGTCTTTTCTTTTCGGTCATTACGATTATGCTTTATTCTTTTTCTTTGAGTAGTATGAAAAAGGAGAGGCTGGGCAAGTGCCAGATTCTCCTTTGGGGAAACCACGGTTCGAATCCTCGGTAAGGTGTGGAGTTCGCGACGACTACACTAGCCAGGCGGTCTTAATTCCTCAGGCTCAAGACCAACACCCCTCCCCCCCCCCCCCCGGGCCATTCACCGCAAGGTACTACTTTTATTTTTGGTTCGCATATCCTTTACAGATATACTATGGACTACAACATCTGCTAAAATCAAATGCGCTATCTCCTAACACCAAGATCACAATATACAAAACACTGATCAGACCAGTTATGCTGTATGGCTCTGAAACCTGGAGTACAACGAAAGGAGACGAAGCCTTGTTACAAACCTTTGAGATTAAAGTCTTAAGACGCATCTTTGGGCCCAACAGGGATACACAAAGTGGAGAGTGGAAAAGAAGAAGCAACACAGACATTTATGATCTGTTTAAGTCCCCGCTAATCACTGGTGTCATGAAGGCTAATAGACTGCAATGGCTGGGGCATATAGAAAGAATGGAAGATAATAGGAAAACAAAACTCGCTTACACTCAGGAAATAAATGACCGTAGACCCCGAGGTAGACCAAGAAGACGGTGGAGAAATGATATACATACAGACCTACAAGCACTTGGAATCAGCGACTGGCAAGAGAAGGTCAACCAGAGAGACGAATGGAGACGGCTTGTATCTGCAGCAAAGAACCTCAATGGCTCGGAATGCTGAAGAAGAAGAAGAAGAAGAAGAAGAAGAAGAAGAAGAAGAAGAAGAAGAAGAAGAAGAAGAAGAAGAAGAAGAAGAAGAAGAAGAAGAAGTAGTAGAAGAAGATATCCTTTACAGGACATCGCTGTCAACATCAGCATCGTTCAGCAGACTGTTGATTTCTTGGCAAGATGCAAGGTACTATATTGGCTGTAATTGACAAATGATAGTGAAAGTTGGAAAACTCCACAGCTTGCTATACCATTCGCAGGTTTGGGACAATAAAAGTTGACCTAGGGGAATCCGCCCCACACCCTACCCCTTTCCTGGCCAGCATGAGTCCCGTTGGTCCTTGACCTCGCGGTTTCCCCGTCTACACCCCGGGTAGGTGAGGTTGACTTGTGTAATTTGCGGGTCTTCGGCAGGCTAATTTTCTCTTTTCACCCCTTCAGAGATAGACTAGTCGACCCCAACCCTACTGGTTGCAGGGCCAGGAGCAATACAACCTTGTAGACACAAATACCCAGGGAAAACAAAGCCAAATTCCAATAGTAATTAACACCCCCCCCCCCCCAAAAAAAAAAAATAAATAAATATCGGCACTAGATACCATTCTCCCTACATTTAATTGTTGACATTCTTCTGTCAAACATGTCCATTTCATCAAGGGAAGTTGTATTTGTGTGTTTACCAGTTTCTCTGCTATTTTCCCGTTTTCTCCTACAGTCTGTCCCGCTTAGAATTAATGTAATTTGTTAATAATAATACAACCTACGATGGGTGAAGTGACGTTGTAATATTCTGTTGTGATAATTTGGTCGTGTCCAGCGTGTGCCAGTGATCCTGGGTTTGTTTCCGGGTCCGGTCAAGGATATGCACTACTAACGAGCTCAACTTAGAGCGAAACTCGAGTCTAGTGCTTCCACATTGACGTGGATGGGGCTTAGGTTCATACCAGAATACGATCAGCGTTGCCAGTAGTGGGTTGTGCTCAATATTTAAATCTCAAATCCCGAAACAACCAAATAAATCAATGTAATTTGTGTTATGTTTCTTCTCAATCTCTTATTTTTCCGTGAAAAACAAGCTAATGATATTTATTATTACCTGTCTTTAGAAACAACACTCATGTTTAGTATTTAAAAGCTGTAACAGAAAATGCAGAATATTTTAACGTCCAGCCAGAGAGCAATTGTTACAGTTGCGTATGCTGTGCGTTTCTTGCACTGTCAATTTATAAGCATGCTTTATGTGTGAAATTGTGTATCTATGGGCCTGTCTGTCGACCTGCCTATATACCTATTTAACTACCTACTTGCCTACCTAACTACCCACGCTCTTTCTTACCTACCTATTCGCCTGTCTACCTGCCTACCTATCTATATAACTACCTACCTAACTAGCTAGCTTTCTTCTGTCCTACCTGCATGCCTACATGATTTTCTGGCTGCCTGCTTGTCTGTCTGTTGCTTGTCTGTCTGTTGCTTGATTATCTGTCAGTCTATCTGTATGCATATCTTTTATATTGATCCCGTTTTCAGTTAGCCTTGAATGATGTGTGAATGATATAATGTATAAAAGAGAGTGATAGAAGGGCAGAATGTTAGACGGGCCTGCGTGCCCAGTTCTTAACCCTTTGAAAATAAAGTATTGTTGTTGTTGTTGTTATATGTGTCTATCTATGTGTCCTTCCGTCCATCTGTCTGTCTGCCTGCCTGCCAGCCTGTCTGCCTGCCTGTCTGTCTGTCTGTCTGTCTGTCTGTCTGTCTGTCTGTCTGTCTGTCTGTCTGTCCGTCCTTCTGTCTGTCTTTCTCTATCGCTGTTAGTATCTCAAAAGTTTGGTCCTGTTGATCGGTCAATGGTTGCTTGCTCTCCCTTCTTCATCTGTCTATCGTGTTCCTTCATTCCCCTTTCATTGCACACTCCTGTTATATATTATATACTCTCATTCATACCGTTGAACGTCTTCGTTACGATATTTCAATGACCTCAATGTTCCCCTAACGATAAATAACATAGCCCTACCACACACACAATTTTTGTGATTGCCAAATATTTCACCCCTGAGATTGCATAAATGATGCCTGCTAAATTCAAATATCACATTTATTTGTCCGTAGCAGCTGGTGTTCTTGAGATAGACATGTGTGTATTTAAATAATATTGTTATAGTATTTTCTGTACAAGGCTCTTTAAAAAAAAAAAAAACTATTGATATATAGTCCCTTACAAAATGATATAGCTTGTTTACTTAGAAAACAGTAACAATGGTAATATCAAAGAAAATGGTGACACCAAAATGTGACATAGAAATAGAAGGGAAAATCCTTAACCAAGTTGATAATTTTAGATACCTAGGGGCATTTATAACATCAGATGGAAGATGTACAACAGAGATTAGGAGTAGAATAGGGCAGGCAAAAGCCGCTTTTCAGAAAATGAAGAGTATCTTATGCAATAAGTCACTATCACTGAATGTAAGAAAGAGAGTGCTGAAATGCTATGTAGAACCAGTTTTGCTGTATGGCAGTGAATCTTGGAACGTAAATGAACAAATTAAGAAGAAATTAGAAGCAACAGAGATGTGGTTCCTGAGACGAATGTTGCGAATTCCTTGGACTGCCAGAGTAACTAACGACGACTGCCTGAAACAGGCTAATGAAACTAGAACATTATATACAACAATAAGACAGAGACAAACATCTTTCTTCGGTCACGTGATGAGAAGAGAGGCATTGGAGAACATCGTAACAACTGGAAAGATCGAGGGGAAGTGAGGCAGAGGTAGACCAAGAGAAGTGATGCTGGATGGATTGAGACGGTGGCATGGAGGAATATCAGCACCAGAGATTATCCAGAAAACCAAAGACCGAGATCTATGGAGAGCCATGAACGCCTACGCCAGCCGGCACGGCACTTGATGATGATGATGTTTACTTACAGTTTCATCATTCCAAGAATCTTCTCAGAATTGCCTGTTTTTTTTTAGATTTTAACCTACAGCATGCATGTTAGTATGATTGTTATTTTCTTACACTTCTAACACAGAATGACTCACTTCTTCAAGAAGAGCAAATGTTATGTAACCGGATTTATATTGTTATATCTGTGGAGTGTACACTTTGGAAGAAGAACATAGGAAGCATATTATTGTTTTTTGTGAATAAAGGCTTATTTTGCTTGTTTTAAAGTAAAACTAAATGTCAAGGACACGTCTTGGGCTCCTCATATTGTTTGCAAAACATGTGTTGAACACCTGAGACAGTGGACTTGTGGGAAAAAGAAAATGTTTAAAATTTGTCATTCCGGTGGTTTGGAAAGAAACCAAGAACCACTATGATGACTGTTAATTATGTGTTGTTAATATTAAAGTAATTAATGGGGGGAAATCAAAATAAATATGGAAATATCCAGACTTAGATTCTGCTTGACGACCTGATCCAAATGGGGATGACATATCAATTCCAACTTTCCGTCATATTTCGGATTCCCTGCTAGAAGAGGAGACAACAGTGGCATGTTGAACGACAAGTAACAGTGATAGTGATAGTGATGTAGAAGATGATTTTCTAGCTGCTCAACGCTTCGACCAGCATGAACTGAATGATCTCGTCCGAGATCCATATATCTCTCTAGGAAATCTTCATACCGTATGGCTTAGAGATTGAAAGAAAAAATTACTGACTGCTGAAATAAAAGTTATATTTAATCGCAGCAGAGAGCAAGGTGTTCTTCCATTCTTGTGTAAAGAAAACAAAACTTTGTATGTGTAATACTTATCAGTCGACATTAATTTATTTTTTGTGTGAAAAGAAGGGAAGGAGGGGTCGATCACCGCTCGAGCTTATCCACAACATACAGAACCGACGTTCCTCAAGGAATATAATCTTCTGCGCCACTCGGCCACGCAGATGATAATTATGAACACATATGCCTCACCTGGTATAGAGTGGATATCGAAATGAAGTGCTAGCCTATAATATTGTTCGACACTTAATGCGTTGTTTGGGACAGAATAAACTTAGAGTTAAGATAGTCTTGCCAAACCCAACACTAAACAACTACAAAGGAATGCGAAAGCTGAGATTTGAAACCGAAAAGCTTTCAGAAGCGACGGCTTTTCTGGCATTAGATGTGACTTACTAGTAATTGTTCCTCACATTCATAAGAAAAGTGCTGACTTGTGCTTCTACCTACCTGACATAAACAATTACCTTTGCCGCGGAACGAATTCTGGTAGAACTTCATACAAGTAACAAGGTTAACGTGGCATGGTCACGATATGAAGGATGAAGATCTATTACTGTGAAAAGAATATTGGAGAGTAGAGGGCGACGTGGCCCAGATGATTACAGCGCTAGCACTCAAACTTCTGGTGCGATAATATCGGTTTAGTGGGTAAATGCATTCAACGTTCAGTGATTAACTGATTAATTGCCATTGGATGATTAATCGTCTTAAGTGACTCCCCGTATCTGCCAAGGGCTTATATACAGTAGTTTTCCTTATGCAACCACCTTTAATGTGAAATATAATACATCATATCCGCTATTATGTTAACTTCTTCTTCTTCTTTCGTTCGCTTGAAATATGTCTATATCTGCAATGTTGTCTCTTGTATGAATTTAACTGTCTTTTTCAGTTCACACAGTGGTCCATAGAGTTTATCTTCCACTGTCGTCTCTCTAGGCCAGAAGGTTTGTCTAGATATGTTATATTTTGGGCAGTCTTGGAGTATGTGCTCTGCTGTCTGCGAAGCCAAACCACATGTGCACATGGCTGATTCACCAATCTTGAATTCTGTATATATGTGGTTGCGTAATCTATTGTGTCCAGTTCTGAGGCGCAGAATAATGACTTGTTCTGGTCTGTCCATAACGTGGTAGTCATCTTGAGCAGGTTTTGGTGGCTTTCTGACTGATTTGATTATTCTTTTCTTTTGGTGGTATGTAACGGGCACATCAGGCTGTTCTTCTTTGGCTCCTTCCTTAGCCAATTGATCAGCTCTGCCGTTTCCGGGTACTCCACAGTGGGATGGTATCCACTGTATTAACACCGTTTAAGTCTATGTGACAACAATATTTCCCACTTTCAGCCGCCATCCATTTTTGTGTGGTCCAATGCTACGTTTTATTTGGCATTGAATCTGTTAAATAGTGACTTCTCGATCTTGACTTGGGGATGTAAATTACAAGTACCTCAGAAATCGGAGTGGGTTCACACGATGGCAGGGGAAATTGGTAACAGGGAAAACTAATCCACGCGCAAAACTCATTCTGATGCACTAGAAGTAGTAGCACATGTCTGGGGTACTCTTTTAAAATTGTGAAAGGACGAAGGTGATGGTAGTTAGAAAGGCATTACTTCGTGACTTTTCTTCAAGGTTAACAATCAGTTGAAATCCATTCATCTCAGGTGTCAACCGATATTTCCGCTTCAAAATTAAAAACATTACAAAGATATGAACTTTTAAAAAAAAAAAGGCAAAGTACGAAAGTTATGCGGTTAGAAAGACAGGACTTCATGACTTTTCTTAACGGTTCACAAACAGTTGAAATGAATTTATCTCAGGCGCCAACCGAGACACCATGATTCAACTTAACCGCGCTTTCACGGCTATTCCGTTAATTATTTATGATTATTGATTACACAATTTGAGGCGGGAAAATCCGTCTCTGATTGGAGCTCGTGAGGAGAAAGTATTTGATCTCAGTTGAGTCAGTGCGCGTTTGCACGTGTGTTGAGTCTGTCTTTTAATGTGATATAAAAGAGGTCGGCGTGGCTTGAGGTTAACACACTCCCGCTTAAATTGTTTTTGCTGATAGCGTGCTAATGGGTTCGTATCACGTGCTGGTCAGTTGGACTTAAATGGTGACTTCTCGTTCAGACAGCAATGGCAAACTTCTTCTTCTGCTTCTTCCTCTTCTCCTCCTCCTTCTTCTTCTCCTCCTTCTTCTCCTCCTCCTCCTCTTTCGTCACCGTCGCCACCTCCGCCTTCTCCTCCTTCCTACTCCCACTTCCTTGTCTTCCTCTTCCATCTCCTCCTCCTCCTCTTCTTTCTTCTTCTTCTTCTTCTTCTTCTTCTTCTTCTTCTTCTTCTTCTTCTTCTTCTTCTTCTTCTTCTTCTTCTTCTTCTTCTTCTTCTGTCCTTTACCCCACAGTGAGGCACAGGTCTTCCAAGCCATTCTATCATTTGCTACCTTCTACAACTCCTTCCATTCCTCCCAATCAAAATTTTTTTTCCTGAATATCCTTTGCAATCGCTGTCAACATCAGCATCTTTCAGCTGATTCTTGATTTCTTGGCAAGATTACGCTCAGTAGTTTGCCATTGCTTTCTGAGCGACCGGCTCACATACCCAGTAAGTTACTGACGCGGCGAGAACCGCTTACTGATTCTCGCGCAGGTTACGTTCCTAACATGGATATACGGGATTACGAAGAATGACGTTAACTCCTAGGCCAGGGAGACGGCCCCAATCAAACTATTGAACGTAATTTGTCTTGCAAATCAGGAACAGCCAGTAAAGACCGAAGTCAATTGTAACGTCCTCTATAAGGAAGTACAAGTGATATGTCCTCTAGGCCGTGATATAATGAAGGTTATCTAGCCACTGGCGTTAATAACAGCCAATCCGTCCCAGACAAATTCCTGACAAAGACCTTACATTACCAAACACTCACTTTATAATGTTGAGTCTTCTGAAAACGGTAATCCTGTCATCTGTGAGGTTTGAACCCAAACCATAGTCTTCGTAAGCAAACGCAAACCAATATACCATCGCAGCTCTCACTATTGCATTGGTTGGACGCCCCCCCTCCCCCCCCCCCCCCCCCCACCAAAAAAAAAAGCAAGAAAGAAACAAAAACTGTCACTACTAAGATATAAACGTATGTGCAGTGCGCTTTCATGGTAGCGTGCAAGATGCTCCACCACCCAGCTAGACTGAATGACTAAGACTATTTTGCGTTACGCACTTAGCGAACACACTTACACCCACATGCAGTAATAGATAAAACATAACACAAAGATACAGATGTATGTTTCTAGTTTACAAGCAGTAGACAGTGGAAAAAATCCACTACATTGTAAACAGGATAAAGATGTGATTCAGAGAACAGCATGCAAGATAGTTTAATTCTCCACATTGTAAACACGATAGATATGTGATTCGGGGAACTAAGAACGAAAACGTTTAATTACAACTGAAAGATTAAATATTTGCAAATAATTATCTTGAACGCACCTGCCTATGGATCAGACTGTGGTCGTTAGTGCTTGTTGGCAGTCGAAAACACATGTTCTTAATTTCTTGTGTATATTTGCATGTACGTGCAGACGCGCGGGGTTTTAAGCGTTTTGCTGTTCATTCAGTTAATTCAGGAAGGTTCAAACGGTACCGCGTGAAATATTTGAAGTGGTAGAAGAGTTGGGCAGGTGTGGCGAGAGGTTTCTGCGGCAATCATGGACCCCTTCTGCGTCCATCTTAGATCTCACAACAGAGCGTCGGGAGTGAAGGATTGAGTTTGAAAATAATGGTTGCTGGGACAAAAAACGCTATTCTCATGTTTAGCAAAGTATTTAATGTTTAAGGTGGTACACTTCAATAGAGGTCCACTTCATCAGAGGTCCACTTTATTAGAGGTCCACTTCATTAGATGCGTTCATTAGATGCCCATTTCATAAGAGACCCACTTCATTAGAGGTCCACTTCATTAGAGGTCAACTGCATTATATGCCCACTTCATAAGAGACCCACTTCATTAGAGGTCCACTTCATTAGAGGTCTACTTCAATAGATGCCCACTTCATAAGAGACCCACTTCATTAGAGGTTCACTTCATTAGAGGTCCATTTCAATAGATGCCCACTTCATAAGAGACCCACTTCATGAGAGGTCCACTTGAATAGTTGCCCTCTTCATAAGAGACCCACTTCATTAGAGGTCTACTTCATAAGAGACCCACTTCATTAGAGGTCCTCTTCATTAGAGGCCCACGTCATTAGAGGTCCACATCATTAGAGGTCGGGCAAGGTGACATTCTGGCCAGTCCACCATTGAGTGTAGGAATCATCTCGTACTAATCCTGTCCATATTTAAATATCTCGTGTAGTTCCTGCCGTGTCGTGCCTTTCATCAACATTGTCATCATTAGAAACAGTCATGCCAGTAATCCTCGTTAAAAATCAACACCATCCATCACCATCACTGGTCCTACGTTAAAGAAGATCTGCTACGAGAGAAAGAGGACGCCCGAGAAGAAACTGGATTCAAGAGATCAAAGGCACTCTACACTGAAATGGAATTACAATATCCAATGCTACCTATAGGGAGCTGGAGCATCAAATATTCCTCCCCACGACGCTTCGCGTAAAAAGTGGATGATGACGGCGGGTTCCTCTGATATTTTCTATCTTCTGTCAACAATATATTCCCGAGGTTTTGGACAACACTCGAAGCTTCGAGAAATTGCCAGATGGACCAAAAATAACAAACAGACTGAAGTTGGTAACTTCAGTACTGGGACTCTTCGCTGGTTGTTGAAGATGCGTACTGGCAACTGACATGCGTTGCAAACCATCTTTCTCCATCTCCAACATCTTTACATTGATATTTCCCTCAACCTCTTTGTCTTTTAACAATTGCTCTGCCGCTAATTTGTCCTTTTCAAACGCGAGTGCTTTCTCCTGGAGAGCTAATATTTCTCTTTCCAGTTCTATATCTCTCTCTATCTTCTGTTTCTGTAATTCCATTTCTTTCTCTATTTTCTGTTTCTCTAATTTTATTTCTTTCTCTCTCTGTTTTTCTAGAGTCAACATTCTTTCTTTTTCTAGTTCCAATTCTTTTTCTTTCTATATTTCTAGAATAGCTATTCTTTCTTTTTCCAATTCTCTGGCTTCCTTAGCTTCCTTGGCTGCTGATTCCTGTGCTATTCTGGCCTCTCTAGCTGCTGCTTATTGTGCTTCTCTGGCCTCTCTAGCTTCTGCTCTCTCCTCTCTCTGTTGTGCTTGAAAATTGGACACCTTGGCCTCAGCCCAGGCCATTAGTTGGGTCCTGTCAAACCGCACCTTTCCCCCAAGGCAATAAATTCACCCAATGTGGACATAATTGGTGCACAGAAAAATGTACTAGCTGTGACACAAATTACAAACAATATTGTTTATCAATATACAAGATAATATAATGAATATGCGTAATACAAATCAATGTAAGGGTGCCTGAAACTCTGGAGTGATGATCAAGTTACAAACATAACCAAAAGAAATACAACCTTTTGTATCTGGTCCTGGTTTTGTTCGGAAAATTCTCCAGATGCTAGGACTTGCTCCTTCAGATATTGGCTTTGGACTGGTGTGTCTGGTCCTGGTGACGTTAGTGTCGTTCTCAAGATACTCGTATTCGCTCCCTCGGATCTTGGCTGGGGTCTGGGTCACTAGTCTGCAGACATCAGTTAGTAGACAAATAATCTGTTGATCACCCCTGCAATCTGCCTTCTGGGATGAAAAATGTCTGTACACCTTGCAATTAGTGTTCGTTAAAGCACCACACAATACTACGGGTTAACAGTTCCCTGGCCACCGTTGCCAGATTTTGAAGTTGACTCTGTCTCATGACGGCGACGGATGTCGGATCTAAGTATGTATGAAAATTCCTGCCAGTAACTGCTTATCAATATGTCCAACTTGTGGTTTACAATGTTCATTTCAGTGTTCCTCGTAGTGATGATGTACAAAAAGGACATCTGGTTGACTTGTAGAAAATACTTCTCTGTACATTCTCTGGTCCTGATGCGTTTGTGTAAATGATTCAAAACAAATGTACGAATTGATATCAAGAATGCATTGTAGTTACATCCTTGTCCGTCAGTTCTGTTAGTAGGAACGGCTAATCTCTATCGCCACGGGCACAGCTATTTATCCTCTAGTGCTACTATTTGCTGACACAGGCACGAATCTATATGCTCCGGGCTTAGTCTCTACCGGACGTGATCTCCATCTTTTGCTAGTATCTTCTGAAAAGTGTATCTATATCCATGTCCTGGGCCTATCATCTACCGAGACGTTCCCCCATCTTTATGCCAAGAAGTGATATTCTTTTGTTATGTAGTTAACTGTCCTTCATTGGCAATATTTTAGCTCGTTAAATCTAGATTTAATTTCTGAATCAAACAACTTGAACTCAGTAACATAACTGGTGATATACATCATCGACATAGTGCCTCAATTTTGAGTTTATATTTTATTTCGGGCAGTATCCCATGATTTTATGACATGCTGGCAATCAACATGATTCAACCATCCCGCATTCTGTCATAACTGCTCATGCTGACCCTACTCAATACAACTACAATTGAAGTCAAACAAGTCGCTTGTCCTCTCACATGTATCCACAGTGTTCATAGTTCCCAGAAATATTCCTAACTAATTACTCAAGCCAGTAACTTGAGGTATTGCGTATTGTGTGACCTTTCGGTGATTCTTCAACTTAGATATCGGCCCATCATATCTTATTTCATTCTTCTGCTTTTGGTCTGTGTTTTGTGCCGATTCACTTTCAGTCCTCAATACATCTTTGCTTCTTCCTTCATTCTTCGTTTCATTAGATTCTCTGGATGTTAAATTGTTTTCTCAGTTTGCTTCTCCAAGATCAAATCATGCTGATATCTTCGTGCCGTCCTTCCTTCATGGCTGTTGCTCCCCGTCTCTTTCTCTCTGATGTCCTGTTTCCACGCTTACCAATGTGCGTTCACTGTCCGCGCCGCACTTATTGTAATTTTAGATATTTCCAATCTGTATTGTTGGTTTGCGCCGCATGGCAGCAACTTATGGGAAAGCCCCAAGTGATTTGATGACTAAATTACACTCAACTTGACTTTGTCAACAATATTCTCAATACTCTTTTTTTTTTTAAAGCGATATGTTCACGACCACCGTTCCTGTATCATTTCTAATCATGTTGATTGAGACTTGCCGTCTTGAAAGTCGATAGTTTGTAATATGGAGTTATACCTCCATAACGCAGAGCCTGAGTTGAATCTAGAGATCATGTGTTGCCCATGCAGCATGATCCCTCTCTCGTCCTATCTAGTTTACTCCAGAGAAATGGTAACACCAAAACTTCTGGAACAAGATACGCTGCAGAAACTGCTGGATCAGCAAAATAGTGCTCAAACTGTACGCCTGTCAAGAGTTTCCATCGTAGGTCAGTTGCCGACCATGGCTTAGGGCCTGGTCTGCCTTGCTATGACATGTATTCCTTAGGTTCCGCTTCCTCGCACTAGGGCAAGTCTCCTAATTGCCCTCCTCCGCCCGAAGCCTTTCGCACAATATAGGGTGCTCCACCATTCATTCGGCGCTAACAGAAAGCAGGCAGTGCCGTCTACTGTCAAACGATAGCTCAGTCATAACTGATTAAGACCTGACTTTGTTTATTCTCAGCGTTCGACGCCCCGTACCATCATACACAACTGCCAAATTTGTACTATAAGAGAAGCCACATCCGCTCAATGATTATTACATCACTCGGCCTACTTCAATGATTGTTACATGACTCGGCATACTTTAATGATTGTTACATGACTTGGCCTACTTCAAGGTTTGTTACATGACTTGGCCTACTTCAAGGATTGTTACATGACTTGGCCTACTTCAAGGTTTGTTACATAACTTGGCCTACTTCAAGGTTTGTTATATGACTTGCCTACTTCAAAGTTTGTTACATTACTCGGCATACTTTAATGATTGTTACATGACTTGACCTACTTCAAGGTTTGTTACGTGACTTGACCTACTTCGATTATTGTTGCATGACGTGGCCTACTTCAAGGATGATTACATGAATTGGCTTACTTCAAGGATTGTTACATGACTTAGCCTACTTCAAGGTTTTTACATCCTCTTTAAGGATGAATTCACATCAGCGAAATAATGTTTTGGGCACTGCGGTTAGGGATAATAAGACGCGCAGTTTCATGATTCCGAGTCATACCGAATCGATGGCTCCAAATCAGCTGTCGGCAATTTGGACGCACCCGCTTTGCTTTGATTTCATGGTATGGCGCGGCGGGCGTTTAGGAAGGCAATGGCGAACTACTGAAATAACATTGCCAAGTAAATCACAAAAATGCTGAGATTTATCACAAAGCCCTCTAAAACATGCAACAAAATTGTTAAGTAATTTTGGGGAGCAGCGGTAGCGTAGTGGCTAGACACTCGACTGCTGGCCCGGTGGTCTTTTGCTCAAACCGCTTCTGAGGGGGTTTTAAATGTTCAGAATTGACCTGTGCCTCCAGGTTGTCCTAGCTATAAATGGGCACCATGAAATGTCTTTGGCCAAGAAAGGACCCACTCGTACGAGAGCACAAGAATTAGGGGGAATAAACCCACAAAAGCCACGGACCTCAACAATTACCACAGCTGAAGATGCAGGTTGAACGAGACCGAATTTGGAATTTTTGTTTTGAAAATTGGAATTGGAATTGGAAGTCTTTGGAAGTAAAGACGGACTGTGGGACGTTGACCACATCATCCACCTAGTACCAACTGTTCTTTAAGTATCTAGCACCATATACACATTTCCCCATAAGTGTAGAAAGGTCTTTTACTTTACGTTGAAGTTAGTTGCATATCCTTTACATGACGTTTGCAGTCAACACCAGCAGTTTTAACTGGTTTTGATGTCTTGGCAAATTTACGTTCAGTAGTTTGCCATTGCTTACTGAACGACCGGTATTCATACCTTTTCGTTAAAAAAACCCAGTGCAACGCAGTCTGCTGCCAAAATGCTGGCAACTGTGTTTCGAAAGCGGGTATATGGGATTGCGAACCGCGTCGGTAACTCTTTCGCTACAGAGCCGACTTAATTTACGTACTTATTGTTATATGTTTATGTTATGGTATTAATATCTGCTTATTGTTTGTGTACTGGCATTTCTATTGCTGCAGCGTCTATTTTTATCACTCACGAGTGTGTTCTTGGAAAGCTTATCAATTTCACTTCTCATGTTCGTTGATTTGCCCATAACAAAATGACAAAAAAGACCAGGCAAGGAAAGATAAAGAAATACACAAGCAAGCTGAAGGCTAAGGTAACCTGGCAGGGTGCAGTATCACCTTTCAGCTGCTGACTAAACAAGACTGCCAGGTTGGAGCTTGCTAGCCATAATGATGTATAGACCTCGTACAGAATCCAGACTAGTCGATCAGTAATATTTAGAATTATCTGCTTTGTGTATTCTTCTTGCGTTTCTTGATTCTTGTCGCTTCCTGTGTGTTCTTGTTTATGAGTCCTGGGTTGTTCGTTTGGTGCGGCCTCAGATTATCGGATGTTCTTCCTTCCTATTGGTTGTAGATATTTGCTTAAGACACACAGCGAACAGTGTAGTAAGTAGGTGAGTAAGTATGGGAGTAAGTAAGTAGATAGGTAAGTAGTTAAGTAAGTCAGTGAGTAAGTAAGTGACTAGGTGAGAAAGTAAGAAAGTAAGTAAGCACGCAAGCAAGCAAGTAAGTAAATAAGAAAGTAAGTAAGTAAGTAAGTAAGAAAGAAAGAAAGAAAGAAAGAAAGAAAGAAAGATCGTAAGTAAATAAGTGAGTAATTAAGAAAGTAACTAAGTATGTATTAAGTAAGTAAGCAAGTCAGAAAGCAAGTAAGTGAGTAAATGAGTAAGTACGTAATTAAGTAAGTGAGTGAGTAGGTAAGTAAGTAAGTAAGCAAGACAGTAAGTAAGCGAGTAAGTGAGAAAGTAAGTAAGTAAGTAAGTAAGTAAGTAAGTAAGTAAGTAAGCAAGTAAGCAAGCAAGCAAGCAAGTAAGCAAGCAAGCAAGCAAGTAAGCAAGCAAGGAAGGGAGGGAGGGAGGAAGCAAGCAAGCAAGTAAGCATGTTCTCTTGTAACTTGCAGTGTCAAGGTGTAGCATGAACAACGACAGAGTCCCCGTTTATGGGCTTCATATATCGAGATCCCCATGGACCCCGTTGTTCCCTCTGTCCATCGTTTACATGGTCGTTCTCTTCTTCTGGTTCCATTTGGTCTGTTCATTATTGCTTTTTGTGGTATAATGTAAACTGGTAGCCTAGTTATATGCGCGTGTTTATTCGGTCTGACTGGTCTTACGGTGAAAAATGGACCTGTCCCAGCCGCTCAAGAGACCGGATGAATGCACGTTTGACTAGTTCCTGTTGTGTTTTATCCCGCCTGGCGTCCAAACAAAAATACAACATATGGGAGGAAAGTCAATAACGCATATAACATTATTATTATTATTATTATTATTATTATTATTATTATTATTATTATTATTATTAATATTATTATTATTACTTGCACCTTGTCGTCTTGACAGACGATAGTTTGATACAATTTTTAAAGGCATAATAACTTCTCTATAGCACAAATCCTGAGCTGAATTGTAGAGACCATGTGTTGCACATGCAACATGATCCCTCTCTCGGCCTGTCTAATTTACTTCAGAGGGAAGTTAATATCTACACATCTGGAACAAGACAAGCTACAGAAGCTGCCGGATCAGCAGTGCAATGCTCTAACTGAACATCTGTCGGAGCTTCGATCCTAGGGCAGTTGCCAGCCATGACACTGAATCTTTAGGTTGCATATCCTCGCACTGAGATTGGCCTTGTACCATCTCATTCGTGCTGCTCCAATTGAAGCCGTTGGAAATAATGGGGTAGGGGTGTTGGGTTTGGTGAGCGCCGCCCAACATTTGGCGCTAACAGGAAGCGGGTAGTACCGTCTACGGTTAAACTGTAGCTCAGTCATATCTGACTAAGACTTGACATTAAAAAAAAAAGAAAAATTAATTATAATAATCTAGATGGCTTGTAGAGGACCTTTCAAGGTTTTTAACTGCATTATATGCGTACATATGCTGTAGGTGTATACGTACGAGGGCGAGTCAATAAGTAGGCCACAAAGTTCTGTGGGATGGCAGGTAAATGTAGTTGGTGTTTTCTTCATGTGTCATTAGTGACAGCAATATCAAACTTTATATTCCCGTTCGTCAGGTGGTGCTAGGTGTCTCGTGCACCTGCGCAGCGGATAAACAAAATGGCGACTGTACTTACGGTGTGTACAACCAAAGAGCAACGTGCTGTTGTTCATTTTGTGTGGGCATATGGACTGCCTGCAAAGGACATTCATAAGGAAATGCTTCCTGTTTATGCTGACAAATGGTTGTCCCGTAAAACGGTGCATAGCCGGGTAGAAACATTTTCTCAAGGACGTAAAATTGTTGATGAAATCCGATCAAGGTTACACCATCAGCAGGGAAGGTTATGCTGACAGTGTTCTGGGATTGTCATGGGGTGCTTTTAGCCAATTTCAAGAAGGAAAGTGATAATGTGAATTTTCAATCGTACTGTGAAGTTATATCGATGCTTCATGATGCAATTCGAAGACAACTTCCAGCACTGCTGGTTAGAGGAATGTTGCTTCTTCATGACAATGCCAGACCACATACGGCACGATTAACTTAGGAGAAAATTAACCAACTAAGGTGGGAAGTTCTGGAATATCCACCTTACAGCCCCGACTTAGCCCCTAGCGATTTCTACCTTTTGGTCCACTGAAAACCCACCTTTCGTGAATGACGCCGAAGTTGAATGTGAAGTTAAAGAATGGTGTAGAAACCAGAGTACGCAATTCTATGTAGCCGGTTTGGGTGGACTGATAAAACGATTGGATAAGTACATCAATGTTGGTGGAAATTATGTTGAGAAATAAAGGGACAATGTATGCATAAAAATAAATTGGTTTCAGTTTGTTATCATATTTAGTTATTTTCCTACAGCCGTTTGTGACTTGCTTATTGACTTCCCCTCGTACATATGTGTTAGGTGTATGCGTACATATGGTGTATGTGTATGCGGTGTTCACTGCGCGCGTGTGATCACAATTATGTACCAGTAATACAAACTTCACTGTGGAGTCATCACAGCTGTTGATTACTGGTCGTCACAAGTATCTCCTTTCAATAATGCTTCGACCTCTTTACCCTCTTTACCTTCTTTAGACTCTCCATGTGCGAGCCCAATCAGGTCATGATTCATAAATGTCTTTCTCTTGTTTTGCATTCCAGCTCTTATGCCAAATATATTGTTAAGTGATGATTGCACCTGCACAACAAATGCGTCGCTATATGCTCCAGCCAGACAGTGTTACTGCCCCAGGGAAGGCGAACGTCACGCCTAGGTGCATAGTATCTGTTCACTTTTCAAGGTAGCATTAACTTGACCTGGAGAAAACCAACTTCTTTCCTTGGCCGATCTCTATCTATTGCCGCCTTCGTTCGCTATATCACCATGGACTGGCTGCCTTGCCGCCATATTGCCTCATTCGCACCCCTTGCACTTCTGGAGGAGCCGCATTCGTGCACACGCCAAGGTCAAGCCAGCTCTACTTCTAGGCTCATTTCGGAACTTGATCCTGCCTCCCCTCGCCCTTCTCTGCTGCGGAAAGCGACCCCACTATAATCTCTTGCAATAATGCGAGCGACTGCCGTCGCCGCTAGCCTGCGGTGGTAGGATTGCCCCATTTTTGTGACCAAATCGCAGCGTTCACGGTTCAAGTCAACCGTTCAAACCTGACAGGATGGCTGGTTGAGTAGACACGAGACAGTAAGAGTGTTTTAAATCTTAGCTAGGTTGGCAGACTGACTAGACTGCGCTCTGAAGACACACCATTGGCTCAACTTACTCCATCGATTTGTTTCATTCGTCGTTGTTGGTGTTCAAAATCCAGCAAGAAGATTTCTCTACAGCCTTGTCCATTTGCTTCAGCGCCAGTGTCCTCTGCTGTCCTATTAATCCCAGCTGCTTCAGTACGGCGTATGTGGAGTTGAAAACCAGACTTCTTGCGCGTACCTCAATGGTGAATCGTCTGGCTGAACTGCTGCCCTGCCTCAGACTGATGGCCAGGTCGCGGCACTTTACCACCATATCGATGTGATGCCTCTGGTCTCTCCATTGATAATGGAAAGTGCTCGATCATCGTTAGCTGCCGATCCGACGTATATTCGCCACATTTGACCTTCTTTGAGACTTACGGAACACGCCAGCATTAAACCGGTATGGAATGCACTTGATCCTAGACAATACTGTTCAGAACTCTTAGAGGAAATAGGAAGACATACGCAGGTCTCAGGCGGCGGAACTTCAATTACCCTTCCCCGCGACGACTAACTACATAAATGTATACATTTACGACAACAAGATGTGGAAGACACACTCTTTGCTTCACTGAGTGAACTAAAAAAGCCAGTGATATTTATACAAGAGACAACATTGCAGATATAGACTTATTTCAAGTGAACCAAATAAGAAGGAGATACCAGAACATCTGCCACGGCCCTTAAAGACTACTGTCACTTACCATTTCTTCGCGCTTTCCAGATTCGACGGCCATTTTGCTGGTAGTTGACCTTGTCTGCCGTTTTTTGGTCCTGCTTTAAGGATATACATCGTTTCGGCCCTAACATGGTAACATTGTTTTCTCTATTCAACTTGTTAGTTTAATGCCACTTACTCCTCTAACTACCTGCATACCTACCTCCCTACTAACTTACCTACCTACCTGCCTGCCTGCTAATCTGTCTGTCTGTCTGTCTGTCTGTCTGACTGTCTGTCTGTCTGTCTGTCTGTCTGTCTGTCTATATTCCACGTGGATAATAACAAGTGTCACACCATTATCTAATATTACTGAGTCGTGTAGTATTGATGTTCGCATTTTGCCCATGCTTTTAAAATGCATATCTTTTATATTGTTGCTGTTCTCTGATAGCCTTGAATGATGTGTGAATGAAATAATGTATGAAAGAGAGTGATAGAAGGGCAGAATGTTAGACGGGCCGGCGTGCCCAAATCTTAACCCTTTGAAAATAAAGTTCGTTCGTTCTGTCTGTCTGTCTGTCTGTCTTTCTGTCTGTCTGTCTGAAAGAAATAGAGAGACCCGGAAAGAGAGGCAGGGAGAGTCAGAGAAAGAGAGAGACAGAGAGAAAGAGAGAGAGAGAGAGAGAAAGTGAGAGAGAAAGAGAGAGGCAGAACATGTCTACACTTAAGGAGTAGTGTAGTGTAGGATTGTGCATACAATTTTCCACAGACAATAATCAGTACAGTTTTGTTTTGTTTACACCAGCCCCAATTCCCTGTTAAATCCCGTCTCTGTTTTGCTCGCGTCACATGTTTATCTGACAACTGACGTCATGATGCTAGAAAACGTTTATTTCTTGTCAACATTTAAGCCAAACCATGGCCTGCTCAACTCTTCTGGCTCGTGAGAGATGTGTGTATAATTTCTAAATCGTCTGCGTTGTTTCATCAAATTCAAGTGATTATTTGTTGTTTGTTGTGGTTTATTTGTGATCTTTGGGACAAGGGAGAGTGAGGTGGGTAACGAGCAGGCCGACAGATTGGCTGGGTCTGCACCACGTGGTGGTGTATTGGTGCATGATAAGGCAGATGCTGTCGGGGCCCTTTGGAGTCATGTGTATAGTTCAAAAGAAAGGGTAGATCTTCACGGCTTGGAGAGAATGGAGCTGCAGGAAGTGACCAGAGGATCTGATCCGTACTCAAAACTAGGAAAGGCCAAACGGACACATAATCAGACAACTACTGGTACCATTAGAACTGGAACTCTTCCCTATAATCAGACTACTACTGGTACCATTAGAACTGGAACTCTTCCCTATAATCAGACTACTACTGGTACCATTAGAACTGGAACTCTTCCCTATAATCAGACTACTACTGGTACCATTAGAACTGGAACTCTTCCCTATAATCAGACTACTACTGGTACCATTAGAACTGGAACTCTTCCCTATAATCAGACTACTACTGGTACCATTAGAACTGGAACTCTTCCCTATAATCAGACTACTACTGGTACCATTAGAACTGGAACTCTTCCCTATAATCAGACTACTACTGGTACCATTAGAACTGGAACTCTTCCCTATAATCAGACTGCTACTGGCACCATTAGAACTGGAACACTTCCCTATAATCAGACTACTACTGGTACCATTAGAACTGGAACTCTTCCCTATAATCAGACTACTACTGGTACCATTAGAACTGGAACTCTTCCCTATAATCAGACTACTACTGGTACCATTAGTATTGGAACTCTTCCCTATAATCAGACTACTACTGGTACCATTAGTTTCGGAACTCTTCCCTGAGTGTTGCAGATGAGGACGGAGCACGTACGGGAATTTCCCGAGTGTTGTGATGTCGATTCTTGACTCAAGTCAACTTATTAGTGCTCTAGTGGACATTATTAATATTCTGGTGGACTTTATTAGTGCTCTGGTGGACAATATTAGTGCTCTGGTGGACTCTGATGGAGCTTCAAAGCTTAAGTCCCAAACATTAGTGGTCATATCATATGGACCTTGAAAAAAGAAAAGACGATGTGCCAATTGTCAACTGTTATATAAGTGTTAATATGGGCACTCTTGATTTTCTGTTATTGGCACGTATCTGAGATGACTAGGTTTCTTAGTTTAATTCCATCAAAACTGGTTCCTTCAAGGGTTATAGTTATTTCTTTCTCAGCTCACCCCAACACAATGCCGATCTCAGCTCACCCCAACACGATGCGGATTTAAACTCACCCCAACACGATGCCGATCTAAACTCACCCCAACACGATGCCGATCCCAACTCACCCGAACATGATGCCAATCTCAACTCACCCCAACACGATGCTAATCTCAACTCACCTCAACACTGTACCGATCTAAACTCACCCCAGCATGATGCCAATCTCAACTCAACCCAACACGATGCTAATGTCAATTCACCCCAATAGATGCCAATCTCAACTCACCCCAACACGATGCCAATCTCAACCCACCCCAACACGAAGCCAATCTCAACTCACCCCAACATGATGCCAATCTCAACCCACCCCAACACGATGCCAATCTCAACTCACCCCAACACGATGCCAATCTCAACCCACACCAACACGATGCCAATCTCAACTCACCCCAACACGATGCCAATCTCAACCCACCCCAACACGATGCCAATCTCAACTCACCCCAACACGATGCCAATCTCAACCCACTCCAACACGATGCCAATCTCAACTCACCCCAACACGATGCCAATCTCAACTCACCCCAACACGATGCCAATCTCAACCCACCCCAACAAGATGCCAATAGGGGGACTGGAAAATGAAGGGGGTGGGGTGACGATATGATACACATTTTTGATTGGGAACGAACAAACAATTTTATGTCTGTCTGTCTGTCTGTCTGTCTGTCTGTCTGTCTGTCTGTCTGTCTGTCTGTCTGTCTGGCTGGCTGGCTGGCTGGCTGGCTGGCTGGCTGGCTGGCTGGCTGGCTGGCTGGCTGGCTGGCTGGCTGGCTGGCTGGCTGGCTGGCTGGCTGGCTGGCTGGCTGGCTGGCTGGCTGGCTGGCTTTCTGCCTGTAGTGGTTCCCTGTTTGTCTCTCTGTTTGTTTACTCTCTATGAGTCTGCATATCTGTCTATTTGCTGCCTGTCTGACTGTCTGACCGATACACCTCTACTTCCAATTTTCCGCCATCCATTTGCGTTAGATCCAACCCTACATTTTGTCTGGCAATGAGTCTGTTAATGACCAATATTCTTCAGTATTAACTTCTTCTTGAGTCTCATCTGTTCGTACTTTTTTCCGTCTAGTGAATTTGTGGTGTTCACCAAACCCAACATCCCACATAGTGCCAACGGATTCGGGCGGAGAAGCATTATTGGGAGGGTACAAACCTTATCCTAGTGCGAGAAAATGTAACCTAAAGATTAATTGTCATGGCGGGGAAGACCAGGCTCTTAGCCTTAGTCGGCAACTGGTCTAGGATCGAAGATTAGGCAGGCAGACAGTTAGAGCGTGTCTTACTGCAGACGTAGTGGTGTTTACCTTTCCTCTGTGGTACACTAGGCACGCCAAGTGTGGGATCACGCATGGTTCCCCTTTCCCACCCCACCCCCACACACACACTTATCAGCATGACACATTATGATAATGCAAACGGAACTCAAACGGAATCCTAGTTCTTATGACAACATCCATGAAGGGTTGAGTTCCTGGTTGCAACATATAGCACCTGCAACTATCTTCCACGTGCTGCATAGCCTGTAGTGCTGTAGGAACGTGTTCAACGATCAACACGTCATACATCGCAGTGGGGCATCATTTTAATTGATTTAAAATTAACTATAGTCTTCAGGGTGTGCACAGACCCGTTGTGACTAGAAGACGTGCCTCCCAGCCTGTCGATCACGTGTTCGAATCCAAATGAATGCGAATCTATATTCTAAACTGAATACGATGCCTAGGTCTATCTAGTCTAAAATGGATACCAGAAAATGTGCGGGAAAGAAAAGGCGGGCGGTGTGATGCTAACGTCTATACTATAAAAATATGGGGTTAACATGGTGGATAGAACATCTTGCAAGGACCACGCCCCGCAGCGTAAGTGTGGGCCCGGGAGAGGGGGGGGGGTGGACATACTAATACAATTAGCTCAATGGAAGAGCTTGTTTCCGCTGGTAGCGTGCAGGAGGGCGAGTCCGCAAGCTGTGAACGAGGCAAGAAGAAGGCAACGTGGCAGCAGCGACGTATAGTTACTGGGTCAAAGCTAGCTACCTATGCGATGGTAAAGACTGAAGCCAACTTCCGGGGAAATACGCTGGCTGCCCCGCGGTCAGTTATGGTGTCAACGCTTGTACATGCACCGGGTGCCCAATGTTGGCCCTCCGAGGGTAGGCTGGCTTCTGGGCCGACACATTGAGCGATCTCGTTTAGGGAAATGTACGATCGCTAACGTCTGGTTTACACACGACAGGAGAAAAACGCCCCTGAGTTATGATCCAGATGGATCCGCCCCCTGAGAGAGTCAAGAAATGTAAATGGGTCTAAACATTCGGCGAGGAGGGATACTTCTGATGATCAGTTACCGCCCGTCGTGATTGCGGCAGAGGTTTTACCACTACTAGCCGAGAAGCCTTAAGACGTGTTAAAATGTTCTTTACTTGTACTGACAGTAATCAGAACGGGCTATGGAAATATGTAGACGGAAATTAAAAGAAGGAACATATATCTTCAAAACTACATCAGCTGAAACAAAGGGATCGAACATTCGGAGAGGGGAGTACAACTTCTGATGATCGGAAACCTATGTTATGCTCTGTCCGCTGCAGAGTTTTTGACATAATAGATTGGAACAGATCATCATCATCATCAAGTGTTTGTAGACACGTGTGGGAGATCACGCTTCTCCACAATTAGCTATCTCCGACAGCATGGACCAATCCATGTTTTAAGGAAGTCAGCATGACCGAATGGATAAACAAGAGCATTCTTAGACATCCGGTGTGCTGATTCCGAGGTGTTTTTTTTTCGCTCGCTCGCTTTTAACTCAAGCGTAGTTCATACATACTACTTCCAGTATTGCTGGACTGATGTTTGCGTGTGGATTAGCTTTCCCTATTAACATTGTCCGAATCCACTCCGACTTCAGAGGTACTTGTTAATTTGCGTCCCCAAGTCAAGGACGACAGGTCAACATTTCAGTCCAACTTTCCGGTGTAGGGATTGAACCTCTAACCTCAGCATCAGCACACCTGATGTTTAAGAGCACGCGTTCTTATCCATTCGGCCATGGTGGCCTTCGATTCCGAGGTTTAACTCCTACACCGGACAGATGCATTAAAATGTTGACTTCTCGTCCTTGACTTGGGGACATACATTGCAAGGACCTCTGAATTCGGAGTGGACACTGGTAATAGGGAAAGATAATCCACCCGCACAATTGAGTCCAGCGCTTCTAAAATAGAAGTAGTGTGTATGGTCTAGCCTTGAGTTCAAAGCAGCTAGCGCACCAAAAAACTAAAATCAAGAAATGTGTTGACCTCACTCAGGGCCTTGACATAATAGTGTCCAGAATTTTCTCTCAATGTCTTAATCTATCTCTCGTTCTACTTTTCTCTTAATGTCTTAATCTATCTCTCGTTCTACAAAACTTTCCGGTTGTAATAACATGTTTTTGTTTTCTCTGAAACTGGTAGAACAACAAGAAATCAGAATACAAAGAACTTGTAATTGTTCATGTGGCAACAGAGGTGTGGAATGTTGATATTTAACACGGTTGAAAAGCACATGTCTGTCTGTGAATACTGGGGTATCAAAAGCTCAATTGACGAACAAAAAAAAAGAGATTTATCCAGCGAGAATTTATTATTAACGGATTCAGTGCGAAAACAAACATTATGTTTGGACCAAACATAGTAAACAATGAACAAGAATTATATAGTAAATGTCCGTGTACTGAGCATTAAAATTGTGGAAGTTACATTAAGCAAAACAAATAATACGATGGCTCTAGTATGGCGATAAATTATTCTTCAGCATTGGATCAGTTTAAAAAGATAGGTTATTAAGACAAGCAACATTGAGAAAACGTAAATAGTTTGGATGTGTAAAGAGGCATGATTGTCTGTTTGTCGGAAGTATAAACATGGGGGAGGCGTAGATAGGAATCAGGAAAGAGGAAGGAAACATGTAGATGGGTTCAGGATCCGATATATAATTTACATATGACAGGAATAAAGGCACGACATTGTGGCTGATGATAGAGAGTTACTGCATTTGGAAATTCTTTTACGTGGACAAAGTTCTGCTCAGATTGACTATCTGGTTGTTGATAGTAATCAATGTGGCAATTGTGGTGAACTAAATAACAAACTTTAACCAGAATACTGGTCTAATATCAATTATAGCGGCTTATGGGTGGGCGGAAAGGAATAGGTGGTAAATGGTGGTCCCAGAAAATCAGTTGCAAAAAGAGTTGACAGATAACCATAGGACAGCCAGCCGAGACACCGACAGACAGGCAGCAGACGGGCGGGAAGGTGGACAGACAGATATACAGACAGAGAGGTAGACAGGGAGAATGACAGAGAGGCGGGAAGTCAGGGATGCTGGAGGACAGGGAAGAAGATTGGCAAGCAGGCAGACACACGCGCGCGCGCACACACACACACACACACACACACACACACACACACACACACACAGACACACACACGCACAACCAGACGCAGTCAAACCTGTAGCAAGGCAAGTTGTCTGTAACACGGCATGTTGTGTCTAGCAAAGTTTTGGCGGCTCATCGACATAAACTACAATCAACCAGACATTGAACATGCATGCGTGCATTAACATTCCACAATGTGGATCTAATGACAAGACAACCCCTCTGAGTTGGGACCCCTCTGAGTTTGAACCTCCCTTGAACTACCTCTATCTCTCTACCTCTCTGTCTGTATATCTGACTGTCCACCTTCCCGCCTATCTGCTTCCCATCTGTCGGTCTGTCTCGTCTGGCTGTCCTATTTTTATCTCTCAACTCCTTTTACAATTGATTTTCTGGGACCACCATTTACCGCCTATTCCTTTCCGTCCACCCCATAAGCCGCTGTCCTTGATAGGTATGCCCACTTTCCTTTCACCTGTCCATAGGCACACCTGTTCGTTGGCGGGTGTGTTTACCCAGTAACTCTAACGGTGTTCGTCAACCTTTTGGTAATGCTGTACGGAAGTACTCTGGCAAAAGTAACTCATCGTTCCAACCTTAGTTCACTATGGTCTAATCAACATGGGCTCATCCAGAAATCTTGAAAGGAGTATATACCAAGTGTTCGCCTTGTCTGAATCATGTTAAGGACACCGTATTACTTTATAACAACACCAACGTTTAGAGCTATGGCCATCGTACTGAACAGGCATGGGTATTTGCCTTCACTCGCTTTGAACTCAAGAGTAGTACATACACACTACTTCTTCTAGTGCACTGCATTGATTTTACGTGGGGATTAGCTTCCCTAATACCAGTGTCTCTCGCCATCAGGCGAACCTACTCCGATTTTTGAGGTACTTGTAATTTGCGTCCTGAATTCGAGGGCGAGAGGTCAATATTTTATTCCAACTGTCCAGTGTAGGGATTAAACCTCCTACCTCGACATCAGCAAATCCGAAGATTAAGAGTGAGCTCTCGTATGTATTGGGTTATGTTGATTCACAATGGAAATTAACTGCGTTGGGGATAGTTAATGTTGCCTCCCACTCAGTCACACAGCTTGCATAGGGTCTTGCATTCTCAAATAAAATGTCTAACTACTGTCTTTATGAAGTATATAAAAATAGGAATAGCTGTTTATGTACTTAATGACACAATCGATTGGTTAATGAGAACATATATTCTATTTCAGTTCACTCAGTGTGCCACTGACAATCGTTCCACACGCCACACTTAATACGCGTGCCGTAGGTTGCTGACACCTGCTTTATTTATAAAGAAACACTCTTTCAATATAGTCAGACACCCCTATTGTATTAACACAACAGAACCGTCTCCTTACAGACAGGAAATCAATTAAACGTACAACCTTGACCCTCTGCTATTTCGCCGAGACAGACCTCCATTCCAGTGAAAAGTAAGTGACCTTCGCCTACCCCATCACTAAAAAAAAAAAAATTATCAAATTCACACCCTTAAGTTTCCCCCTCAGGAGATACATCAGGGGTTGAAGTTGCCTCCCAGAAGATTCTATGGCTGCCTGTCTGGAGATGAAAATCAAGAATCAATGAAAATGTGATCGGGTCTTAATTTGGAGCCCAAACATTCGAAGCCTGGTTAAATGACATGATAGAGGACGGTCGCTTTAAGTATTTGCAATAGTGATTGTTGCTAGTGATTATAGAGACAGAATTTATGACATAAATGTTTGGATAGTATAAGGCTGTGGGGAAGGTAAGTGTTAATTTTATTTTGTAAGATGGATGTGGCGTTGAAAAGAGGGACATAAGGAAATTAAAATCACCGGATATTTAATAGACGAGCAGTCATGTTTTGATGTTGTTACTGTTGTTGTTATATCAATTTTTAATCGATAATTGTTTTTCCTTTGTTTGTACCGGGATACAAAGAGTAGAGAGTTGCTTAGTTCCTTGAAGAAATACGGGGGTAATTTAATAAAATAAATTAAGCTGCATGTCCTTCACAGGACGTAGCAGTCAACCCCAGCATTTTCGCTGTTCGTGATTCCTGGGCAAATTTGTACGTTCAGTAGTTTGCCATTGCTTTCTGAACGACCGGCTCCTATACCTTTTTCGAAAACACCAGCACCGCTGTGTTTCGAACCCGGGTATACGGGCTCACAAACCGCGTTCCCAAGCCCTTAGCCAAGGATTGATTGATTGATTGATTGATTGATTGATTTAAGAACCGACATCACAGCATTCGGGGCATTCCCATTAGCGCTCCGTCCCCATCCTCAGCAGGCAGCGAAGAGTTTCAACACCAATAGTACCAGAAGCAATCTGATTATAAGTCCGTCTGGCCTTTCCTCTGAGCGTTGAGCGTCGGCCAGATCCCCTCGTCACTCCTCGCTGCTCATTCTTACCAGACTATGGTATCAATTTGCTCCTCCGTGGTGTACACGTGCTCCCACAAGGCCATGGAGACCGGTGTAAGTAAATAAGTCACAAATGGCTGTAGAAAAATAACTAAATATGATAACAAATTGAAACCAGTTTATTTTTATACATACATTGTCCCTTTATTTCTCAACATAATTTCCACCAACATTGATGCACTTTATACCATCGTTTTATCAGTCCTCCCAAACCGGCTGCATTGAACTGCGTGCTCTGTTTTCTAAACCACGTTTTCACTTCACATTCAATTTCGGCGTCACTCGCGAAATGTTTCCCGCCAAGGTGTGTTTTCAGTGTTTATGCTGATAAATGTTTGTCCCGTAAGCTCGGTAGAAAAAGTCACGAGGGCGTGTCAATAAGTAAGCCATACAGTTCTGTAGGATGTCAGGTAAATGAAAACAAAGCACGCAGTTCTATGCAGCCGGTTTGGGAGGACTGATAAAACGATGGGATAAATGCATCAATGTTGGTGGAAATTATGTTGAGAAATAAAGGGACAATGTATGTATAAAAATAAACTGGTTTCAAGTTGTATCATAGTTAGTTATTTTTCTACAGCCATTTGTGACTTACTTATTAACTTACCCTCGTATTTGTTTGCTGATCTTAATAGACGAACAGTAATGATGTCGATATTGTTGTTGTTGCTATGTTATCAATTATAGTTCATTAATTGGTTTTTCTATGCTGGTTGAGGGACATATCCTGTAGGTAACTGCTCGATTCCATGAAGAAATATGTGTATGCTTACCTTGTTCTTTGTCTGATTTATGTATGTATGTATTTATTTATTTATTTATTGTTTTCGTTTGCTCGCTGTGAACTCAAATAAAGTTAATTCACGTGCTTTTACTTCTAGTTCATTGGACTGATTTTGTTGTGTTTGTTGTTGTTTTTTGCGTGTGGATTTGATGATAGCTATTTTGATTGAATAACTTATTGACTGACTGACTGACTGACTGATTGAAAGGATGCCTGCTTCATGTTGTGCTTGATTTATTTGTTTTTCATTTAAGGATTATGTTTTATCATACTTGTTGTAATCATGTGATTTCTTCATTCATTCTATCAACTCATAGTAGCAGACTGTCAGCACAGGGTACAAACATGCAGCACCAGTAAAGAAACTAGTATGTTTGTATATGAGAATCAAATATCAGCATATTGTATTTTCGTGTTTAGTGCCCTGGTCTGTTTTGTTGTGAAATGTACCCAAGCCAATAGACTATTCAGAGTGCTTTGTACGATTCCCAGTTGCCCAGGGGTTTATAGCTTGCACGCGGGACCTCCTGTCAGTGTGCCTTTAACAGAGAAGGCTAGGCATCCTCTTCACTGCCATACCCGGTTGTGAACAGACTGTCACAGAGGTCACGCCGTTTTTTAAACTTCCTCCACCACTCATATACTTGGTGGACTGACAGGCACGCGTCACCATACAGGACCTTCATTCGCCGGTGAATTTATACGGGTTTTACCTCTTCACTGATTAAAATACCGGATAACATAAATCTGCTCCATTTTGGTGCATGTCAAAAGGGGGGCGGCCATCTTTGGACTGTCCTTATGACGTCACCGTATACGACTGCACCTTTAACAATCTTGACATTCTTAACAACAATATTAACAGGTTACAAGACAATGGCATGGTTATTGTAATTACTATAACACTTTTAAGGTTTTCATTTGAAGCCTTCTATATTTCATTTAATTTTGCTATTGATTGTTTCTATGGAGTACACAAACAGCTCTCCCTGCCACCAGAACCTTGTTTCTAATGTACGGTTTCATCATTCCTCTTTCTCCCTAACATTTCCAAAATGTTTATGTTTTTAAAGCCCTCTCGTTCTGGTCCATGCCTTTAGAAGTTGGGCGGTAATTACGAAACCTGAAATTCTAACCGGGCCTGAAGTTCAGTAATACGTCTGAGAGGTTTCATTTTGAAAGACGTGCCCTCGGGTCACGAGAAGAGCAATTTCATCCAGTGTTAGTCTGGGACTTTGATACATTTTAGTCTCTAATGTGCCAGATCTGGGGGGTTTGAAGGCTGAGTATCAACTGTCGTTCAGGAAGCACCGTTAAGAGGGGTCACTGGTAAAATACATTAGATAAGGTAAGTCTAAATATATTTAGGGCCGTCTCCCTGGTGAATGGGTTAACGTCTTTCTCCGTAATACGTATATCCACGTCTGTAACGCAGCTGCGCGAGATTCGGCAGCGGATCGCGTCGTGTTGATTACTTAGGGGTATGTGAGCTGGTCGCACAGAAAGCAATGACAAACTACTGAGCGTAATCTTGCCAAGACATCAACAGCAGCTGAAAAATGCTGGTGTTGACGGCAATGTCCAGTAAAATATATGCGAAAAAAAATTAAAAAAAAAATATATATATATTTATGTACTTAATGACACTCCTAGCTTATGGTGTCTCCATCAATGCAGTTTATGTGACTGGCTATTCTGTGAAAATACAAAACAAATAGATGAGGTGTTCAGTTTTGAGATTTATCAAGAGCACATGTCGATCCCCCGCCATATAATTTTCTCCACATACGGGTGCTCAGCCCGTTCCATCGCTTTCTCCGCCTGGTATGTATATATTCCTTCTGTGACAGTAAATAATCCTTTTCTGAAATTGTATATTCCTTCTTTGAATGTATATAGTCCTTCGGTGACAGTATATACATTATTTATGTGAAAGTAAATATTTTTTTTTTCTGTGAAAGTAAATATATATATATATATATATATATATATATATATATATATATATATATATATATATATATATATATATATATATATATATATATATATATATATATATATATATATATTCCTTCTGGGAAAGCATATTTTGAACAAGCATTTTGATTTCAGGTCCGTTGACGAGCTTCGGGGTCATCACACCCCCTACAAATGTATCGCCTCTTTTACTGGTTTTAATTGCCTCATGCCATTTCTTGCCTATGGAGTCTTCGGCGTCTTGTGTCCATCTTCATGCTGGTCCACCCTGTCCCCGTTCTCCAAGAACCATGCCGGTATCACTGTTTTTTCCAAAGCACTTTTAATATGGCCAAAGGATTTCAATTTCTGAAACATCAAGATAACCCTATGTCCGCAAAACAATAGGTAATAAATAGAATATCCACACCAATTCTATGATACCAATGCCAAAACAATGACCAAATCCTACAAGGAAAAAGTTACAAACGTAAACTGATTGTAGTAATTAGACGTAGACGGTCACAAGTTTCTGGCCACGTTATGAGAAGAGATAAATTGGAGAACTTGGTGACAACTGGAAAGATTGAGGGGAAAGAACAAGGGTAAGGCAGGAAAGTATACACCTGGATGGCATGACCACGTGGCTAGGTCGAGACAAGGACACGGAGCTGATCCACGACTCTGGTGATCGAGATGACAAATCATGACCGCCCACGCTTTTCGGCATGACCAATGTCAAACTTGGGCATTATCCAGATGACACTTACGCAGCAAGGTCTGCATGGCTGAACAGATAAGAGAGATCAATCTTAGATATCCGGTGTATTGATGTCGAGGTACCCGTTTCAACCCCTACACCTGTCAGTTGAATTACAATGTTGACTTCTCGTCCTTACTTGGGAAAGTAAATTACAAATACCTCTGAAGTCAGAGTGGGTTCGCCTGAAGGAGAGGGACACTGGTAAAAGGGAAAGCTAAACCACACGCAGTAAGTAAATCAGTGCACCAGAAGTAGTAGCACGTTATGGACTATGCTTGAGTTCAAAGCGAGCGAACGCAAACACACACACACACACACACACACACACACACACACACACACACACACGCGCTCGCTCGCGCAAAACCAACACCTGCGAGATTATATGCGTGAGGAGAGCTGCCAACTTAACTCCCTAAGACCGAGTAAGAAAAGATGCTATCCGACAGACAGCTGGATCAACTTGTGCCGCATAGTTTGAAAAGTAGAAGATCAAATGGCTCTGCCATCTCGCTAGAACGCAACACAATCTACTACCAGTGCTGACCCTACATCAAATAATGTCTGATTTGAGAGAAAGAGTACGCCAGAGAAGAACAATGGATTGACGACATCAAATGCATTGTACAATAGCACGTAATCACCCCATCTAGTGTCATTCACCGGGTGCTAGAGCGTCAACTGTTCCTTCCCACAACGCTTGACGACAAAAGTGGAAGAAGATAATAATGATGTCAGATTCCGAGACATATGTATGTGTGGAATATCGGTGTGTTTCTTCGTTGTTTTTTTTTTTTTCTTCGTTGCTCAAGTCGCTTCAGAAGTTACAGATTGTGAAAATTGTATGGCTTTTGTTGCCCTGGCCATGCGGCAGTGCTGGGGGGGGGGGGGGGAGAGGGGGGAATGAACAGGCTAATAGGCTGGTAGGGAATGCAGCGCTTGGTAGTAGATTACTTCTGGACAAGGGGGTTGTGGTCGTGTGTCTGTGGACGAGGTGGAGAAGGCGGGAGAACAGATTGAGAACCCGTATGTGGAAAGAATGAGATTGTGGAGGATTGGTAGGGGTTCTAGTAGAATCTCAAAACTGAGAGGGAAGACCAGGAGAACTTTTAATCAGATAACGGTGGGAACGATTAGTACTGTGACTGTTCGCTTGCCGTTGAACGAGGGAAAGGAGCGCGTATGGGAATGTCCTGAGTGCAGTGATGTCAGTTCTTAGCTCAACTCAACTTCACTCAATTTTCTTCGTTTTGGTCCACGGTCTTCGTTTTGGTCCACGGTTTTGTAGAATTATTCTGTAACATTTCAACTCAGATTCTCCCATTTTCTTCTGCAGTGATAGCGAAATGGTCAATGACACATCGTACGTTGCCACTTGAATGATGAATATTACCCCAAGAAAAATTACTTTAATGTTTTCCAGAAATATATATATATATATATATATATATATATATATATATATAGAGAGAGAGAGAGAGAGAGAGAGAGAACTATATCCCAGCAAAACGTACATTTTAATACTTCAAAATAAAAAAAAAAAAAGTAAATCTCATTTTAAATATTTCCTGGTAATTATTATTTTAAATGAGATCAATTTTTGTTTTATTTTTTTCTTTTTAATTATTTTTAAAATTAGAAAGATAGAAGTTTCTAGTATTATATTTCTGTAACCTTGCCAGTTCCTCGAGAGTAACAAGGCTGTGATCCATGGGTTAATCCATGAGAAGTGGTTATGGCAGTAATCTTCGCGTTGTTCTAAACACCTGGTTAACAATTTTTAACAAATGAGCAGAACTCACCCAATTCAAAGAATCTTCAACACCCACGCGTTGGTCACTTTTCTGGATTCATCCATGATATTTTATTTTTTGGAACTTAGGAAATGTAATAATATAAATTCGGAACATTCAAACCATTCCTACAATTGAAATTAACATTCCAGAAGTAACCCCTCTCGTTAACGCTTACCTGACTATCACCAAAATGGAACGCGTGTTGCCTCTATCAATCTAAAAACCGAACTGCCGTTGTCAATGTTTTCGTTGCTATCCTGACGTATTTCTGCCACGTAGACTCCTTGGCTTCCTCGACTAAATAGGAGAAAACCAAAGACATACCCGGCGCCGCATCTTTACTCCCTTATCCGACCTCCCATTATTTCCTTTATAACAATGCTCTGTTATATTTCATTATATTCTGAAAATACGGTATGGGTTTATTGGAGATAAAGAACACATGAGAACGAAGTGTGTGGAGAGGCATGATCGCTTAAGCCAGTTGATGATGATGATCAAGGTTTAGTTTCCATTCCGGTAGACAAGTAGATCATGCATGTCGATGATACCTGTGAGGTCTCAGAAAGTGAGTGCAGGGAGTCAGTACTCTGTCTTCGGGGGGCTTCAACTTCGTGGAGCCCGTGTTAAACTGTGTTAGCCTCTCCTGGCAGCTGTGTATGGCATTCGTTGCCCTAGAACAGGGGTGGCCAACATGAGGCCCGCGGGCCGCATGTGGCCCGCCGGTAGCTATGTTGCGGCCCGCGGAGGGGAAGCGACGATGTGGTCGAGGCTGTAGCACGCTTGCTTGTTTACTTTAATTTACCAAAAAGAAAAAAAAAACTAGGTGCGTGGCCCGGCAGGAAATATTATTTCTGAAATTTGGCCCGCCTGCTGAAAAGGTTGGCCACCTCTGCCCTTGAACTTCAATATAATTTTAGCCGTTCTATTCACACGGGCTCTGTATGACATTCGTTGCTCTAGAGCTTCAATATAATCTTAGCCGCTCTATCTACATGAGCTTTGTATGACATTTGAATGCTCCAAAGATTCAATATAATCGTAGCCGATCTGTTTACATGAACCCAGGATGATATCCGTTGTCCTGCAGGTCATCATGGTCGAATTGATAGGAACGCGTGTTCCTAAACATCCAGTGTGCTGACGCCGAGGTTAGTGGTTCATCCCCTACACCGGACAGCCGGACTAAAATGTTGACCTGTCGTCCTTGACTTTGGGACATAAATTACAAGTACCTCTGAAGTCGACGTGGGCTCGCTTGATGGCGAGGGACACTATTGATATTGAATCCACACGCAAGATTCAGTCCATCACTACTATAAATAGTCTGTATGAACTACGCTTGAGTTAAAAGCGAGCGAGTGCAAAAAAACAACAACAAAAAAACAACAACATACAAACATGCTGTCCCAAAGATTCAATATAATCCTAGTCGTTCTGTCCATACAAATTCAGGGCAGAAACCATACTGAGCCCTTACCGAGAGAAGCCATCACAATCGGATTCGCGTATTTGGTCCGTACTAATTCTGACTTGGCCATTGAATGGATCTGCGGAGGTTGACGTCGGGATGTGGCCTTCATATATCTGTAAATAATCACATATAGTCCAATTTCAATTCCAATTTTCCAAAACAAAATCCAAGTTCGGTCTCGTCTAATATGCTCCCTCAGCGGTGGTTATTGTTGAGAGCCGTGGTTGTGTGGATTGTTAGTCCTAATTCTTACTGGTTTTATTGGTTCCGCTCTGTTCGTCGGATCACATATAGTATTATTTGGCGCTTATATAAGGAGAACAAGAAAATAGAGATTAGAGGATGCACTAGACAACATAAAATTTGAGGGCCATAGTTACCGACCGGGATTCGAACCTGACACCTCCAAATGACATCAGCGCGTCACGGCAGGAACAAGTGAACTTCGACGCATGACCAACGGCGGTACACTGAAAGGTTGGAACGATGTTCAGAGCTCGGCTAGGCGTATAAGAGTAGCGGTACCCTCATTCAGACTATGCCTATTTCAGCCGGGCTTGGTGTCCCGGTCCGATTGGCCTTGCCCTCAAAGTTGATCCTTTCTCCGAATGATCAGCTCCAACTGAAGACCGTGTTTACCTACATTGTTAAATTGAATTTAGGAAGTACGCACTCTTCCCCAGGAGACGTGGTAGTGCAGTGGGTTGCACTCTTGCCAGTCAGCTCGGTAGTGGAGTGTTCGAAACCGCATCGAGGAGGCGTTTTTTTTTTAAAAAATGACCAAGCCTCCCATGTCTATGTGTGTCTGTATATACCAGACGTACCTCGAGACCATTCAGCCCCCCCCCCCCCCCCCCCACTCGTCCCCTACTGACAAATAAAAATATGTCATTTGCAACGAGAGAAAATGTGTTGAGGTGCTACATTAGCTTTTGTGTGGATATGAGAAAAAAAGACCAGGAGCAATTGATTGTGAAGATTTTCGTACAATTAACCTCATAAACCATGTCACTAAGCTTCTACTCAGAATTATAATGAGAAGAACAAGAAAGAAAATAAAAATGGAAATTAGTGAAGAACAGTATGGTTTTATGGAAGGAAAGGGTACAAACAATGCAATATATATATTACGAACACTAATAGAAAGATCAATAGAGAAACAAAGAGACATATATTTATGCTTCATAGATTATACTAAGGCATTTGATAAAGTAATGTAGTCGATGGTAAAAGACAAAGGGAGACAATCATAAAGACTGATGCTTCCTTCACTACGGTGCTAAGAGGTAAAGAGTAGTTCTGACTTCGTTACGGCCAAAGAAGAAAAAATAGTGAAAAGAGAGAGAACCTCACACCGCCTCAACTGACAAAAAAAAGAGGATAGTAATTAGATAAGAAGATATACGAGATCTCAGACAGGGGCCTCAACTCTGGACAATAACTGTCATATTTGAGACCCAGGCAATGGATTAAGGTGTTAGATTGTGGTAGAAATAGTGGTTGTAAAAACTAAAAGAGACTAAACAAACAAATTAAAGACAGTACAAAAATAGCTCTTTATTTATCAACAACTACAAATTTTGGTGACAATTTGTGTTCAAACACATTGAATAAAGCATTCAATAAGGGATGTTCAATTACAGATACAACAGACAACTGCATATATCAAACATCAACCAAGGGTGGCCCCTAACCAATCAGGACACTTAAGACAACAGGGTACACCAAGTACCACAACACAGGTGTTCCAAACAATGGCTGGTTAGACTGACACAATAAAGAACTTTGACACAAGCCACACTGCACAGACAACAATAAGACACTACAAAAACATAGGTTACACAACATAAACCCCAAGACGCGACATAAACAAGAGTTGTGACACAATTTACTATCCCACCAAGAACCCAGGCCTGCTGACACTAACTAGTCAGCCACTCCTGTAACAATGGAAAACACAATCTATGATTATCATGGTAAAGACAACATATTAAACACATGAAGCAATGAGCACATGCAATATAACATTTGAATTAACCCATAGGTCATAAATGTCTTCCATCAAATTATCCACCTTGCCCCTCTAGTTGTACTACTGTTATTCTGAGGTAACCCTTGGTGACTGGCATGATCATTCTTGTGTTGCCTCATTCTTCTTAAAGGTGACTACATATCTAATTGTTAAATACAACAATCAATGTTGCATCATCAGATCACCCACTTTATTATCTTCTCCAGTTGTGCCACTGCTATCATGAGATTACACTTGATATTGCTAGAATGGACCACCTAATGCAACAATGTCAATCTGCTCCACCTTCTCAGCTCAATGTAACTACACCACACAGCTCCTACATACACAAGCCGTGGAAGGTTGATCTCATTTGTCCAGCTGTAAACACATAGCTACAAACAACAGAGTACATACATCAGCCGTTGCAAACAGCCACAACATCTCAACACATTTGGTTAACATATAACAGACATTGCACACAAACAACATATCAGCATTGATTCAGTTAACAGGCATAAGAATGACATCTTTGTTCTGGTAAATTAGGCTGTCATTCCTACCTACCAAAGTGGCTACATTTGCCAAGGAACCCATAATCAGTTCCCTGTCTACACCTTCTAGAATATTTTATACATTAATTTGTACCAAGTCACCGGTAACACCAGACAACACAATATTCCCTATAAACCACAAGTTCATGGAACACTATCAATGTTCAACCCAAGATATTGTCACAACTAAACACTACCTACTATATTCTCAGCCTAATGCTCAACAATTCCCTATCCACTGTTACGCACACCGGCAACTGTTTTGCTAACACACCGTACTCTTTTCCCTAATATAAAACATATATTGACAGGTTGAACTCCTGTGCTCCACATCTGATAGTACACTTTACTCCTATGCAACAATACACAACATTATGAACTCTGCCACCATCAGACCCTAAGTTACCTCAACATAGGGACTTCACTGGACAACTACCTCAACAATGTCCCAGTTTGCATGAAGAGTACCAGCACTAATATGATACTGTGCAAGTTACAGCATCTGATTAGCATTACAAACTAACAACCAGCAAGCAAAACATGTCTAACTATGAAAAGCAACAGACATACATACAATGTGGAAACACCATATCTGTAGAATGTGACAATGTAACCTTACACATAGAAGAATCACAACCTTCACAGAAAGTTAAAGATAAAGATAAACATTTATTACACAGGAACTCATTTAGGGACTCTCTGATGCCCCTAAGATAGCTCATAAAATAAACACACAATATTACTAAGTGAAAGTACACCAAATAGTGGCCACAGTGCCTCATTCATATGAGGCAGGATCCAAGAACAACAATGTCCATGGCAGGATACAGAACATTAGTTCTAATATAATAAACAGTGTACTATATATATTATGTCACTATTACACACTAATGACCAATAAGTGTTATTCAAGGCCCAACACAATCAGTGTAATATTATTTGTGAGTGGACAGCAAATGTACAGTTGTGCGCTCTGTTCCCCATCATTCTTCCTATGATACCCCGGTTATAAACTTTGCTATCTTACGCTTCATGTCACATGACAACTACATATTAATATCTCTGCGAAGGGTGGTACGCAGCACTAAATCACATTCTTCCCCTGGTAAAACAATCACCCTGTTTTACTACACATAAAACTCCCAGTTTGATACACTAGCACAAACACTACTGCATTCTGGTAACAGATGTGACACCAGACTTCAATGCTAAATGAGAAACCCCTTTACCAATATCAGTTCCAGATGCACCTGCCTGTTCTCCCTCAGTAAAGCCACACTTCATCCGCAGTTACGATTACACAATGATTGCTGATACGCACCCCGCGTATTAAGATGCATTATTTCCTATGCCTAGTGGCTATCAATCTGCATGGCATCCCTACAATTCAACACATTATGTCCTACACTTCTATTTATTACCTACATGTTCTAACTACATAGCTTAACCATTAACCCATCATTGCCACATATAACATGTAAGTACCCTTCCCTGCTTTACACATGTTATAAATATTACACATGTATTATGGTTATTTTCCCCTACTCATGTTGCTTTGGAGTGTTCATACCCAACTCTTGACCAAACATCCAATGTGATGCTCACCATTGTCACAGAATAATCCTGTAAACATATCTTGCTGCTGTATACACATACACATATGATTCTCACCACTCTGTTGTTAAGTAACCTTCATTTCTAGCAACCTCACAAGCACTTACTCCCTTCCATGCCAACATGGCCTGCATGGCACCATGTGGCATTATTTCAGTCTTTACTATAAACTAATTTATGACCCCACACATTGTATATTTTGGTGAATCTCCCACATATCTATTTAGCCAGTAACACATTAATGCCATAGGATAACCATGTAAAATAATTCCCAACAAAATAATCTTGTGCCAGCATGGCTGGCATGACATGACATCAGTCTCTACCATATTTAACCACCCCTAATGACCTATCTTCGTATTTCACATCACCATTGTCTGATTGCTGGCATCTCTATGAATTAAATGTTATATTCCTAAAACCTCAGGGACGTTACATTGATCTGTAGAACAGCTCACTTTAGTAATACTCATCTACATTATCTATTTATATTTCTTTGTTCCTACCATCTCGCCTAACAATTTTGTTCACCCATGCAAACACTTTCAAATTGGTAAACTGGCGTGTGCTACGATTTAACAAATATTTATTGAATTAAGCATTTTAAACTTAATCAGTTAAAACTTACAGTTTTGTCACAACATTAGTTGACACAGATCAACTCAGGGAATTGTTCCCACACCTGACAACAACAGAACAGCACTGAACTGAAGGCCATGCTGCCCGCATCTCTCATCAGCACAAAGGACTGCTAAAACAAAACTGGCTTCCGATTCCTTTGTTAAGCCGAGTTCCGGTGTGGCCAGGTTTTTAACTCGAGATAGACCAAATCAAAATTTCGTTGGTTTGGCGCTATCACATATCCAACCCCTTACTTTTTTTTGTCGTCCCGACAAAAGAAATGGACTATCGTATCTCCTTACCCCAACTATCTCTTTAAAAGTTACCATCTAGCTAGTTCACCTCAAAATAAAATCATTGGTCTTCAGTAACCACATCAAAAAGTAAAATCACTAATCAAGCAAGCAATTACTAACATCTACACATAAACCGTCATCAAAATGACAAATGCCAAAAAAAAGTAATGTCACCTGTGACCACACTCAAAAACAATCATCAATGAACCAAGGATTCAATGAAATTTACACACAAACCGCCATCAAAATGACCAGGGCAAAACAAATCTATGTCACATGTTACCTCCTCCAAAACCTAAACTGCTGGTTATATCCCTGAAGAGTACCACTAAAAAAAAATAGTCTTTCCTTTCATACATCACTTACAATGTGAAACAGTGTAGATTACATCACCAGGCTTCAGTCAGTTCCAAATACCAATAATCTGAACACAAAAGTATAAACTATACTAACTCAGTTGTTGGTACTAATGACTAAAATAATATCAGTGATGAAAAATAGCTCTTCTGCTATAAGAGCACCAATCATAACAAAATGAATACAACCCTCACTTCTTACATAAAAATAATTAAACAAAAATAAAAGCTACATAAACATTAAACAAGTAACCTTTATATTGGTTACTACTTCCCTTAACTCTGGAAATTCAACACAAAATGTATTTAAAAATAATACCATTTGTCTCTTCAAATATAAGCTTCCTGCAGCTACTGTGGTACCTAAATGACTTGTTTTGCTATCAACCTGTATCCCTACACTAAAAAGAACATTTCATCACGTGTCACCTGTAACCTGAATATAAACATAAAGGAAAATATACCGGGCCAACAAAACATTGTTATTTCAATAATATCCCACCTCATGAATTCACCCTGGAATATACTCTCTTACTGGACATGATGGTAATGACAACACCATATGAACAACAGAACCACCCCTTTCACCTGGTCTGCCTGGTGTTCTTGCGCTCTAAAAGAAAAACATGTCATCACATGACACCATCTACCTGTAATGATAATACATAAAGACAGCAAAACATATCTGATAATTAACCAACTACACTAAGGCTGTCAATCCAAATGACTGGAATTCCTAAACAGATGAAAACAGTCTCTATCTTTCACAACCATGTCTAACGAGCAAAAGTTCTTGCTGGTGGTCTTTCACAATCCCCTTTCGCACAAAGTCACGAATTGACATATCGGTATGCGGAGAATTTTGGCCCACACCAGTCACACTACACGGTCCACCTGTCACATTTTTGACACCTTCTAACTGGTCGACCACACTGATACAAGGAGACTTCCATCGTCCCCTCCTCCTCCGCCTCTTCCTGCGAAGGAAATTTCTCTGGTTGCCACACATAACCATCCGGCTATCAGAAGTTGACACTGCACCCACCTGAACTGCTGGGGCTGATCCTTTAGAAGGATCAACCTGGGGCGGACTCTGTTGTCGCTTAAGGCCCTGCTGGTCTCGGTGGCTTACGTTGGCAAATGCTTTGCTACAATTGACTCCAGAGGGGTCCTGAATAACACTAACCCCTCTCTTCGGACACCTGTTCTGGAGGTGTGTGCGGCTTCGACAAACATTGCACCTCTTGCGCTGTACCTTGGGCTGCATCAACGAATTAGCTAAGGCTCTCATCCGACCTAGCTTAGCTCGGAGTTCCTCCACCACCACATCATCCTGCTGGACCCCTTGACACTCACCACTGGCATTAGGCCACCTCTCTGAACTGTAATCTTGAGGTTCTACATATTGTTATGCCGAGACTTTTGGAGCTAATGACACACCAGCCCATCGCATAGCCAAGTCTCTAACACAGAGGAAAGTCACTGCAGGATCTTGCGACATCCTCTCCTCTGCCATTCTCCTGCTGAGAACATTATGTAGTTTTGCAACAAACCAGTCTCTTAGGATCACTGGATCCCAAGCAACCATGCCCCTCTTTCTCTGAGCTTCCAGCACCAAACGAAAAGCTTTGTGGACCCGGTGAGAGAAATCCATGATGGATTCCCCAGCATCTTGTTTCACTTGGAAGAAAGCTGCAGCAAGTTCCACCATGCTGCGCTGTTCTCCGTACACCTGCTGAATGGTCTGCAGCATCTTCTCAGGGTCATTACAAACTGACCTAAGTTCAAGCTCTTCCCACACATTGGGTGCAACACTCTCCCATATGATGTCAACCTTATCCTCATCACACACTGCACCAGCCCTCCGGGCGGATCTCACCTTCCTCACATACTTCTCAACAGTTGGCCCACCTTGCCGGCCAAAACAAGGTACTTCTATCTTCACAGGTGCAAGTATGTACCTGACTTCAGTGGGCCCTGTGACGTCAGGGGCACCAACTGGGAGGGGAACTACGGTCCCTAACGTTGAAGACAGAGCCATCCTTGCTCTGGATAGGATACAGTGAAAGTGTACTAGGAGGCAATTTATCTGAGCCCACTCACCATACAGGGGACTCCTCTCTTGTGCAGGAATGCCCGGGGGATCTCAGCAGCAAACCTGGGTTCTAATGTCACAACTCAAAAACAATGGACACCACAAACATAAACATTGACCTATCACACAAAACAATCACTAGATACTAAAACAATTCTAACAGAACAATTCAAAGGCTGCCACTATATCTCGTCGGGGTCGCCATTTTGTAGTCGATGGTAAAAGACAAAGGGAGACAATCATAAAGACTGATGCTTCCTTCACTACGGTGATAAGAGGTAAAGAGTAGTTCTGACTTCGTTACGGCCAAAGAAGAAAAAATAGTGAAAAGAGAGAGAACCTCACACCGCCTCAACTGACAAAAAAAAAAGAGGATAGTAATTAGATAAGAAGATATACGAGATCTCAGACAGGGGCCTCAACTCTGGACAATAACTGTCATATTTGAGACCCAGGCAATGGATTAAGGTGTTAGATTGTGGTAGAAATAGTGGTTGTAAAACTAAAAGAGACTAAACAAACAAATTAAAGACAGTACAAAAATAGCTCTTTATTTATCAACAACTACAAATTTTGGTGACAATTTGTGTTCAAACACATTGAATAAAGCATTCAATAAGGGATGTTCAATTACAGATACAACAGACAACTGCATATATCAAACATCAACCAAGGGTGGCCCCTAACCAATCAGGACACTTAAGACAACAGGGTACACCAAGTACCACAACACAGGTGTTCCAAACAATGGCTGGTTAGACTGACACAATAAAGAACTTTGACACAAGCCACACTGCACAGACAACAATAAGACACTACAAAAACATAGGTTACACAACATAAACCCCAAGACGCGACATAAACAAGAGTTGTGACACAATTTACTATCCCACCAAGAACCCAGGCCTGCTGACACTAACTAGTCAGCCACTCCTGTAACAATGGAAAACACAATCTATGATTATCATGGTAAAGACAACATATTAAACACATGAAGCAATGAGCACATGCAATATAACATTTGAATTAACCCATAGGTCATAAATGTCTTCCATCAAATTATCCACCTTGCCCCTCTAGTTGTACTACTGTTATTCTGAGGTAACCCTTGGTGACTGGCATGATCATTCTTGTGTTGCCTCATTCTTCTTAAAGGTGACTACATATCTAATTGTTAAATACAACAATCAATGTTGCATCATCAGATCACCCACTTTATTATCTTCTCCAGTTGTGCCACTGCTATCATGAGATTACACTTGATATTGCTAGAATGGACCACCTAATGCAACAATGTCAATCTGCTCCACCTTCTCAGCTCAATGTAACTACACCACACAGCTCCTACATACACAAGCCGTGGAAGGTTGATCTCATTTGTCCAGCTGTAAACACATAGCTACAAACAACAGAGTACATACATCAGCCGTTGCAAACAGCCACAACATCTCAACACATTTGGTTAACATATAACAGACATTGCACACAAACAACATATCAGCATTGATTCAGTTAACAGGCATAAGAATGACATCTTTGTTCTGGTAAATTAGGCTGTCATTCCTACCTACCAAAGTGGCTACATTTGCCAAGGAACCCATAATCAGTTCCCTGTCTACACCTTCTAGAATATTTTATACATTAATTTGTACCAAGTCACCGGTAACACCAGACAACACAATATTCCCTATAAACCACAAGTTCATGGAACACTATCAATGTTCAACCCAAGATATTGTCACAACTAAACACTACCTACTATATTCTCAGCCTAATGCTCAACAATTCCCTATCCACTGTTACGCACACCGGCAACTGTTTTGCTAACACACCGTACTCTTTTCCCTAATATAAAACATATATTGACAGGTTGTACTCCTGTGCTCCACATCTGATAGTACACTTTACTCCTATGCAACAATACACAACATTATGAACTCTGCCACCATCAGACCCTAAGTTACCTCAACATAGGGACTTCACTGGACAACTACCTCAACAATGTCCCAGTTTGCATGAAGAGTACCAGCACTAATATGATACTGTGCAAGTTACAGCATCTGATTAGCATTACAAACTAACAACCAGCAAGCAAAACATGTCTAACTATGAAAAGCAACAGACATACATACAATGTGGAAACACCATATCTGTAGAATGTGACAATGTAACCTTACACATAGAAGAATCACAACCTTCACAGAAGTTAAAGATAAAGATAAACATTTATTACACAGGAACTCATTTAGGGACTCTCTGATGCCCCTAAGATAGCTCATAAAATAAACACACAATATTACTAAGTGAAAGTACACCAAATAGTGGCCACAGTGCCTCATTCATATGAGGCAGGATCCAAGAACAACAATGTCCATGGCAGGATACAGAACATTAGTTCTAATATAATAAACAGTGTACTATATATATTATGTCACTATTACACACTAATGACCAATAAGTGTTATTCAAGGCCCAACACAATCAGTGTAATATTATTTGTGAGTGGACAGCAAATGTACAGTTGTGCGCTCTGTTCCCCATCATTCTTCCTATGATACCCCGGTTATAAACTTTGCTATCTTACGCTTCATGTCACATGACAACTACATATTAATATCTCTGCGAAGGGTGGTACGCAGCACTAAATCACATTCTTCCCCTGGTAAAACAATCACCCTGTTTTACTACACATAAAACTCCCAGTTTGATACACTAGCACAAACACTACTGCATTCTGGTAACAGATGTGACACCAGACTTCAATGCTAAATGAGAAACCCCTTTACCAATATCAGTTCCAGATGCACCTGCCTGTTCTCCCTCAGTAAAGCCACACTTCATCCGCAGTTACGATTACACAATGATTGCTGATACGCACCCCGCGTATTAAGATGCATTATTTCCTATGCCTAGTGGCTATCAATCTGCATGGCATCCCTACAATTCAACACATTATGTCCTACACTTCTATTTATTACCTACATGTTCTAACTACATAGCTTAACCATTAACCCATCATTGCCACATATAACATGTAAGTACCCTTCCCTGCTTTACACATGTTATAAATATTACACATGTATTATGGTTATTTTCCCCTACTCATGTTGCTTTGGAGTGTTCATACCCAACTCTTGACCAAACATCCAATGTGATGCTCACCATTGTCACAGAATAATCCTGTAAACATATCTTGCTGCTGTATACACATACACATATGATTCTCACCACTCTGTTGTTAAGTAACCTTCATTTCTAGCAACCTCACAAGCACTTACTCCCTTCCATGCCAACATGGCCTGCATGGCACCATGTGGCATTATTTCAGTCTTTACTATAAACTAATTTATGACCCCACACATTGTATATTTTGGTGAATCTCCCACATATCTATTTAGCCAGTAACACATTAATGCCATAGGATAACCATGTAAAATAATTCCCAACAAAATAATCTTGTGCCAGCATGGCTGGCATGACATGACATCAGTCTCTACCATATTTAACCACCCCTAATGACCTATCTTCGTATTTCACATCACCATTGTCTGATTGCTGGCATCTCTATGAATTAAATGTTATATTCCTAAAACCTCAGGGACGTTACATTGATCTGTAGAACAGCTCACTTTAGTAATACTCATCTACATTATCTATTTATATTTCTTTGTTCCTACCATCTCGCCTAACAATTTTGTTCACCCATGCAAACACTTTCAAATTGGTAAACTGGCGTGTGCTACGATTTAACAAATATTTATTGAATTAAGCATTTTAAACTTAATCAGTTAAAACTTACAGTTTTGTCACAACATTAGTTGACACAGATCAACTCAGGGAATTGTTCCCACACCTGACAACAACAGAACAGCACTGAACTGAAGGCCATGCTGCCCGCATCTCTCATCAGCACAAAGGACTGCTAAAACAAAACTGGCTTCCGATTCCTTTGTTAAGCCGAGTTCCGGTGTGGCCAGGTTTTTAACTCGAGATAGACCAAATCAAAATTTCGTTGGTTTGGCGCTATCACAGTAAAACATGATGAGCTGATTAAAATGTTGGAAGATATCAACATTGATGGGAAAGATTTAAGAATAATAAAGAATATATACTGGAACCAAGTAGCAGCAATTAAAATGGGAAATAAAGAGGGTAGTTACGAACAGATAAAGCTAGGAGTACGACAGGGGTGTGTCTTGTCACCCGATCTCTTCTCCCTGTATAGCGAAGTAATAATGAGAGAGATCAAAGAGAAGCCAGGAATACTAATCGGAGGATATAATATAAACAATATACGCTATGCAGATGACACAGTATTGGTAGCGGATAATGCAACAGACCTACAACAATTGTTGGACAGTGTAGTAACAGAGAGTGCACAGAAAGGACTGTCCTTGAATATCAAGAAAACAGTAACAATGGTGATATCAAAGAAAATGGGGACGCCAAAATGTGACATAGAAATAGAAGGGGAAATTCTCAACCAAATGGATAATTTTAAATACCTAGGGGCACTTATAACATCAGATGGAAGATGTACAAAAGAGATTAAGAGCAGAATAGGGCAGGCAAAGACAGCATTTCAGAAAATGAAGAGTATCTTATGCAATAAGTCGCTATCAATGAATGTAAGAAAGAGAGTACTAAAATGCTATATAGAACCAGTTTTGCTGTATGGCAGCGAATCTTGGAATGTAAATGAACAAATTAGGAAGAACTTAGAAGCAACAGAGATGTGGTTTTTAAGACGAATGTTGCGAATTCCTTGGACTGCCAGAGTAACTAACAACGATTGCCTGAAAGAGGCTAATGAAACTAGAATACTATATACAACAATAAGAAAGAGACAAACATCTTTCTTTGGTCATGTGATGAGAAGAGAGGCATTGGAGAACATCGTGACAACTGGAAAGATCGAGGGGAAGAGAGGCAGAGGCAGACCAAGAGAAATTATGCTGGACGGACTGAGACGGTGGCATGGAGGAATATCATCAGCAGAGTTGATCCAGAACACCAAAGACCGAGATCTGTGGAGAGCCATGAACGCCTACGCCAGCCGGCACGGCACTTGATGATGATGATGATGAAGCGTGGACAGTGAGCAAACAGGCTGAAAAATATCTAATGGCTGTGGAAATGTGGTGTCTGAGGAAAATGCAAAGAACACCGTGGACAGACAGAAAAACCAATTACCAAGTCCTACAAGAAACAAATGGAAATCGTAAACTAATTAGAGAAATTAGACTTAGACAGTCAACATTTTTGGTCGCGTTATGAGAAGAAATACATTGGAGAATTTGGTGAATACTGGCAAGACTGAGGGGAAGAGAGCAAGGGGAAGGCATAGAAGTAAATACCTGGATGGCTTGGCCACGTGGCATGGTCGAGACAGAAACACAGAGCTGATCCACGACTCTGGATTGAGTGAGATGGCCAGACATGACCGCCCACGCTTACCAGCATGGCATATGATGATGATGATGATGATGATGATGATGATGAACTGTCCGCCTGACGAATCTGTCATCATAGACCAGTACCGACCAAGGCTTACGGCCTGCTCTGCCCTGCCATGACATTTAGTCTTAATGTTGCATTTTCATATAAGCATTAGTGGAATGATACGACAATGGCGCGTGTTATTTGACTAGTAAAGTAACTTGAGAACCGGCGACGATACAGTACTCATGTCCTTGGAGCCATTCTGATTGGTGGTTTGGACCGTCTGGTGTGCAAGTTAGACACTGGTCGTGTGGACTATAGTACGTTTTTTTTTTTTTTTTTTTGCCCCAATATAAACATTCATATCTCAGTAACCGACTGAGGGAAAATTATGAGATTTAGTATATAACCTTATCATTATGCCCACCCAACAAAAATTTTTTTGTTCTGGAGATTTTACAGCAGATTTCAAAGTTTGTTTACATGCGGTATATAATTTACGGGTCTGAGATGAAATTCATAGTTTTAAATGTATTACAGCGTAGCCAGAAAATCAGCGCTCAGTGTTGAATACTGCTCGATTTTTCACGGGATTGGCCTTATGCCAACTACCCGCGTTGTTTAGACTAGGCCTGTACATTCAGAGGTGTCTCAAAATGTGGGTTATTTCATGAAACCTGATTAATATGTTGTTGTTGTTTTTTTTTTAAATCTTACCACTTATCACTAACATTGAAATGTGTGAATATTTTTCAATGGGATTGAATGCGAAATTATACACTATGAAGTTGTACACATATTTTTGTCAAGGAGCTGATCGCAGGGAACTGTTTTATATTATTACAAATTCCGAAAAAAGAACTAAGCATGCATTGGGTTTGAGTAAACGGTCATTTCGTCGACAGCTTTGACAAAGATGTCATAAGGCGAGCTATTATAAAAATGCTTTAAAAAGTCGCTTGATATACGACAGGGACGACTTCAATGCACCAGGTTATATCCCATATGGCTCGGTCTCTTTCCGCAGCGCGGAAAGCATCTCACAAAGCACGAACTCCGCAGCTCTAGCGACGACCCACAGAAGTCTCCGAAAAAATTTAACTCTTGAACCGAAGGATGCGGCCCGGAATCGAACCCACGACCTTTGGAGCCCGAGTCAAAAGGCTTGACCACTTCGCCACGGAGACTCCTAAAATTATAAAAATTTTGGATTTTATATCCAGGATTATCCAGCATTTCTATAATGCTGGATACCAAAGAAACAGTGACTGTAAGAAAACTTAGGGTTTGGTTCAGAAAGAACAATAACATAGAGCTATCCAAAACAACTTTGTGGAAAATTATAAGGACATTATCTTCACTATTTGAAAGTACAATGGCGGTAGAAATAATCTTTGCGAGCAACCTCGTTTAGGAGCAATGAGAAGCAGATACCTACGTGAAATAAGGGAAATGAGCAAAGAAAATTATGGCATAGTGTGTTTGGATGAAATGTAGATCAATGCGCACCACACAAGTGATAAGGAATGGCAATCAGTGGATGGCCAGATAAAGCGATATGTGCCCAGTAGTATAGGACAGCTTTTGGTCATGGCCCATGCTGGTAATACGCATAATGGCTTACAACAGAATGCTGGGCTCGTGTTCGTATCAAAGAGTACAGACAATAGGGATTATCGTATTAAGATGAATGGTAATGTATTTAGAGATTGGCTCGAGAATACTATGTTTCCATCCCTAGATAGATCGTCGTGTCCAATTATGGACAATGCATGATATCAATGTTGTTGCCCAAGAAGACAAAATACCTAAAGCATCGTGCACAAAGGGAGCAATAAAGATATGACTCCGAATGGAAAACATACCATTTCCAGAAACGTATTTCTAGCTAGAATTGTTGTGCCTTGTGAAACAGACGCCAAAAAGCAAGAAATATCAAATCGACAAGTTGATAGAAGAGCATCGTCATGGGTGCTTGAGACTTCCGCCGCACCATTCTCATTTTAACCCTATAGAACTTGTGTGGGCTAAAATTAAAGGACAGGTGGCAGCTGACAATACTATATTCAAATTGTCTGACGTCAGGATACTAATCCAGTCCGCGCTATTAAATATTGATAAAAGTTAATGGAAAAATGTGAGGACCATGTGTTGAAAGAGGAAGAGGATTATTGGAGAAAGGATGGATTGAATTTTATGCAACCGAGAGCAGTCATCAACCTACTGGAAACGTCCGACACAGATCTGTGATCTGCTCAGACCTTAATTCACGTGCACACCAACTGGGATATTTTGCTACAAATATTCAGAAGAATTGCAGGCCCTAAACATTACAGCATCAGCATAATGTCAATGGAACAGTTTGTATTCCACAGTGATGAATTTTCAATTCCGCAAGCCCTCAGCGGTGACAAACAACTGTATTGAAATACACACACACACACACACACACACACACACACACACACACACACACACACACACACACACACACACACACACTAAACGCATTGAATACAAACAGAAGAGTAATATTGCGGTGGAAACTGACATATTGTGGCATAACAAAAACGTGAGAGCAAACACGTTGTCAAATTAGGGGACAACACACGTGCATATGAATCAATCTATAAACTTCAATGAAAAGAGTACCAACATCTTGGTCGTTAAGAAGACAGCCCACTACAGAGACACTGACAACTACTTTCATAGTGCAAAACATGTAATCATGTTCCGTCTCTGAACGGTAAACAGCAGAGTAGACAATCTTTCACGAAGACTCACAGCGGGTCTGTCACCCATGTGTACGTGTGAACAAACTACACAGACAGCTGAACAGACCCTTAAAAAATGGAAACATGATGACTAAATTGCGGTATCATTTCTGGTCACTCCATACGCACATTAACGCACAGCTATTTGGAAGCTTTCGCGAACTCAATATAAAAAGCTAACACGAATACTTGTGTACACATTATTAACCAGCAGCTGAAGAAACAAGAAGGAAATGAAAAATAAGGTAAGAAATATATTCCTTCTACTTTCCTGTCAATTTACAAATTATTTACCCCATGCCTCTGTAAATTCTCTGTCTTTAATAATATTACACATTGCACCCCACTTCCGTGGTGAAGTGGTCAAGCCGGCTGACTCGGGCTCCGAAGATTGTATGTTCGATTCCGGGCCGCGTCCTTCATTTCACGAGTGCATTTTTTCGGAGACTCCCGAGGGTCGTCGCTGGAGTTACGGAGTTCACGCTTTGTGCGACGCTTTCCGCGCTGCGGAAAGAAACTGAGCCATATGGGATAAAAACCCGGTGCAATGCAGCCGACCCTGTCGATTTTAAGCTACTTCTTTCATTCCCATACGAATTCTGATACGCCTTGTGTGTCATCTGAATTGGCGGGGCTTTCATTACTTTAAACATAAATTTGTTAGCGAGAAATCACTAGTTTTTCAGCAAAACATCAAAAAAATGTCGCCGCTTTCGATGATTTAAGTTGTTTTTTTTTTGTTTGAATCTATCAAAGACATATTCCTTGGGTGGGGGTAAATATAAGACGGCTGGAAAAATTTCATAACGATGCAACAGACAGTTTTCAAAATAATTGATCGTGAATGAAGGCATTCTTTGTGGGACATACTATAGCACTAGATTGTTTTTATGAGTTGTGTGAAAATACTGAACTCTCACATTATGGCTGGAAATAGACAAGTCAAATCTCTGGTTTAAGAGACTGCTCTCTCTCTCTCTCTCTCTCTCTCTCTCTCTCTCTCTCTCTCTCTCTCTCTCTCTCTCTCTCTCTCTCTCTCTCTCTCTCTCTCTCTCTCTCTCTCTCTCTCTCTCTCTCTTAGTTGTCCATCTCTGTGCCATTTCTGAAAGATAAATCACTAATTGATTGAAATTAAAAAGGTAATTATTCCCCAGGGAACTACCCTATGCTCCCAATGTTTTACTGGCATGTGAGTTATCAAAGGATCTTCCTGCCTGTAGGCGTATTTCATTTCTTTTAATCGATTGACTAGAAAAGAGAAGAAAAATGTAATTTGCAGCCAAGGACGTCCGAGCTGCAGCCAGGGACGTCCGAGGGAAGATTATACACAATAATCTTCCATCCTATTATACTCAGGTCGGGTAGCACAAATAATAAAAAGTGGCAGCCTAAAACTATTAATTTTCTCTTTATCTAAGTTGTTAACTCTTATGTAATGTGCCTAACATATGAAAACCACAATAGTAGTAAACCTGCAAGAGTTCATATCAAGAAAACAAAAAATTTTCATTATCACACAGGCTGTCCATCAAGGCACTGCCACACGTTGCCTTAACACATACTGTGATGTAATTACTGCCACGCTAGCAAGAAGGCATTTATAACCTGCAGTGTGTCTCTGCAGCGGGCAGCGTCGTAACTGACTATATGTTAATCCCCCGTGTCAGAGTCCGAGTTCGAGTCCCTTTTGAAAAAAAAAAAACTTTCCATCATAGTTCAACTAGCCTCTGTGGCTTTAGTTACATTTGTAGTGGTTCATGGTAAGATTGTCTAGTTTCCTGCGCCAGTGTTAGCTGGCTTATTAGTTTTGAAGAGTTTATGCCTGTGACGTCAACTGTGGGGTTTGCCGGCTGGTTTTCTTTTGTGTTCGTCTCCTTTGGTGGTTTCTTTTGTCAGTGTTGGCTCCTGGTACATCTTGCTTGACTGTCAAGTGCCTTGTAAGGGCACTTTATTTGGTCTGTCTGTCTCATGGTTTGTGAATTGCCCGTAGAAGCTCTTCGATCGCTTCCTCTCCTCTTTTGCGGTCTCTTTCATGTTTTCATCTTCGAGTTTATTTGTCCTGTTAAACTCTATTTCCCATGCGATGCATTCCTCGTCGATCATTATGGGTGTGTCGGAGCCCTCATCTAGGCTTTCTTCAGAGGACTGGCTGAATACTGGCTTTATTATGTCGGTAGTCACTTATTGCAGCGTTTTTTTTTTAAAAACCCGATTGGCTGACACTAGCCGGGTGTGGCCAATCTGTAAAGTCTGCCAAGACACCAGCTGCTTAGTGCGTGCTTGCCGAAAACAAAGGATTGTATGATGATGTTGGAAATGTATTGCTGCTTCAGTTAACTTATTAATAAAATAAAGCTAAGACAACCATAATTTTTGCAAACCATTCTTATCATTATATAATACACACAATAGCCATAACTATTGTTATATTCGAATAACTATTATTGACTGTACTTATGGTTGATAGTCCGAAACTTTCTAGTTATTTACTCATGCAATTACCTGTCTATCGTTTCCAGTCAGTTTGTAAGAGCGTCTGTGTTGTAGTTATCTCACATAACGTCAAGTGGAAGATATTCACATTCATTTCACCACAGAATCAAACACCTATTAAGGTAGCATTGTAGACAAATGCACATACATAGAAAGACCTATTAAAAATAATAATTCACCAGATAAGAAGACCTTTCTTACCATTAGGAAATAGTAGAATCACACAACAAATGTATGTATAGTAGAATCACACAACACATGTATATATAACCGAATAACACAACTATCCACCATCCAACTATCTTTTCATAAATCAGCTGTGTCGCTTGCAGTACGTTGCTATCAACCCCAGAATTTACCGGCTGTTTTGTGACTTACTAGGCAATTTAATTCGCAAGTTTGCCATTGTTTTCTTAACTTGCAACGACGCATACCGTCGAAAACAACGTAGTTACCTTTCTTCTGGAGTAAACTAGGCAGGCCGAGAGAAGGATCATGCATAAGCAACACATGGTGACTACAATTCAACCCACACTTTATCCTATGGAGAAGTATAACTCCATCCCTGGTCCCCGCCATGAATTGTAGTTGTTATGCATATTTTGAAGCACAACGTAACAAACTATAGTCTGTCAAGACTACCAGGTGCCAGTAGTTGTTTACTGTGCACAAAAACATCATACCGGTAGCTAGCAATGCCAAAAATCACAGTTAGGCTCCGCCTTCTTCGGCTATTTATACTCGCGGGAAATCTCTCCTCGTAGTTTATTTTAAATTTCCATTTATAGGCAGCGAGATTTTGCCATCGATCGGTCGAAGACATCGTGTATAAGTATTATATTATAAACTAGATTTTCATTTTACTATCCCTCTCAGAAGTACACGTCTCATAGGGAGTTATAAATTGTGTCAGATTCTTAACACATTTATGTTCTGCTTTGACTTTAGAAAATAGGTCTATTCAAGCCAGTGGAAAGACGTGTGTTGGGATATTTCTCTGGCCACGTCTCCACTTGCAAAGCGGAGAAGGCCTCGGCTGGCTATGGAGCAAGGATGATGCGGGGGAGGGACAAGGATACACAGTATATGGTTCAACTATGCATGCAATGTGAATTACCGTCACTCAAGAACAACCTCAGTACACAAATACTCATCTACAGGAGATTGCAACCTCACAACGAGACTGAAACAACAGCTATGGTCTCGTGCCGAACCGGGAGCCATCCCACCAGAGTATCACAGGGCACCCAAACTGGGTTTAGTTGTCACTCGGAACGAAATGTCAGCCAAAGTCAAACCTCTATAGCCAAGCGCCGGCAACGACCGCTTGTGATGGAATAGTTCGTCTTGCGTGGACCACGTCCCGCATCGATGGCGAGAGTCCAGAGAGAGGCCTAAGCCTTAATAGAATGAGCCCAGAGGAAGAGCCTACTTCCGCTGGAAACGTGCAGGAGGCTGGATCCGCAAGCCGTGAACGGGGCACAAAGAAGGCAACGCTGCAGCAATGACGTCTCCTGACAGGGTCATAGCTAGATACCAAGATAGAGGCGAAGACTGCGGCCAACTGCCGGGGGAAGAAGTTGGCTTTCCCACGGTCAGTCACGGTGTAGTGCCAACGCTGGTAGATGCACCGGGTGCCCAATGCTCCCCCTCCCCAATGATGGGATGGCCTCTGGGCAGTCATACTTAGCAAAAACGTATCGATAAATATCTACGACAGGCGAAAAACGCCCAGGAGTTTTGATCCGGTCGGGCCCGCCCGCTTAGAGTATAAAGAAGGCAAAGGAGCCGAAACATTCGGTGAGGGGGACGACTTCTGATGATCAGAAGCCTACTGTCGTGCTTGCTCTGCGGCGAAGTTTTTACCACTATGTCACGAGTCGGCACCAATGGTGTAGTGTTGTGCCGAGGTGATGTTGCTAAGTAAATAAGCGTGCTAGCTTCAGTCCGCAAGGGTCTAATCCACATTCGTTTGTCCAAGCGTCATGCAGTGAGCGTATATTAAGCATTTGCCCTTATTTGAGTCATTATAACGGCGCCGTAATACTTTATAACAATACCAATTTTTAATCTACTGTCAACAGAGTCTACTGGCATGCGTATATTAAAAAAGGCTCAAAAGGCTAAATGATCGACTTCTGTGCACCAGGTTTTATCCTATTTGGCTATGTCTCTTTTTGCAGGGCGACCTGCCGAACGTCGCACAAAGTACGAACTCTGTAACTCCAGCGAGAAACCCCCAGGAATCTCCAAGAAAAATTCACTCGTGAACTGAACGACGTAAACCGCTATCGAACCCCCAACCTTTGGAACTTTAGGCTGACGGCGTACTCGTAACCCGGAGACTCGCCTGACATGAGTATATGAGTATTAATTGAAAGCCTAGAGAACCATAGAGTTGATAGTAGGGGTTTTCCGGACGAGATGTGAATGTTGAAATGGAAATAAAACTTCGTCAAAGTTAGCCATTGTTGATCCACACTAACTCACACAATTAGTTTACATCAGATCACATTTTCTTACCTCTAATGTCTACACAATTTCGTTTTAAAGAGATGTAACGCAGGAATCCTCTCCGTGGTCGGCTTCGTGACGAACGGGTTACGGGCGCAGCTCGTAGGGCCGTATACCAGCTTTCGAAACACAGCACAGTCGATTTTTTTTTTTTTAATGAGATGGTATGGATACCGGCCGTTCATAAAGCAATGGCAAACTACTGATTGTAAACTTGCCCAGAAATCATGAACAGCTAAAAATGCCGGGGTTGACTGCTACATTCTGTAAATGACATGCAACTAAATTTTTTTTTTTTTTTTTGAAAGCAGGAATACATATTGGGAATAGCTTATACTTAACTAACATTTGCATTTGAGTCAGAGCATATGCCGTATTTCTCACTCAGCGTGCCATTGAAAATCGTTCCACGTTCCACGCTTGTCACGCGTGGCCCGGTTTGCCGATGCCTGTTCTTTATTATGTTTGCATTCCTTTTATAGCCTACGCCACATGCTTTATCTTCTTTTAAAAGAAAGTGTGCATTATATTGTCGTTCTCCTCCTTTTGATAGAAACTCCACATTATATGTATTTTCCTTTGAGGCAATACCTGATGATTTTTTCTTTTGTTTCACATACCATTACAGAAATCAGGAAAGTATGTGAATGTGTATATGTTTGTCTGAAAACGATGCTGCAGTGTGTATGTTAACTACATTTAAAAACAGCTGGTAACAAATTTAATGTGTCTGACTTTGAAAAGGTGTTAGCGGTTTATTACTGCTGCATCCCTCCATTAAGAAAATATCAAGAGAGTATTACTCTCGGGCGTGAGGTAGATGTATGTTGACAAAGGGAGGCATAATGCCTGTGACGTCAACAACTTAGGCCTAATACCAGACTGCCCGCGTGTGCTGAGATGAATTAAGCCTTGATTACATCATAATACATACATCTTGAGATGTGAAGTTCCACTACCAGTTTTGCACACCCCCCATTTGCTTTTATTGGAGAGAGGAACGAAAACTCTACAGTACAGTCCCTGTGGTACTTTGGAATAGGTTCATGTGAAAGGTATTGTCCACTTTAATATTTCCACGAGAAATACAAGCCCTATCTCCTTCCTTCCTTCCTCCCTTCCTCCCGTCCGTCCCTCCCTCCCGTCCCTCCCTCCCGTCCTTCCTTCCTTCCTTCCTTCCTTCCTTCCTTCCTTCCCTCTTCTTCTTCTTCTTCTTCTTCTTCTTCTTCTTCTTCTTCTTCTTCTTCTTCTTCTTCTTCTTCTTCTTCTTCTTCTTCTCCTTCTTCTTCTTCTTCTTCTTCTTCTTCTTCTTCTTCTTCTTCTTCTTCTTCTTCTTCTTCTTCTTCTTCTTCTTCTTCTTCGTCTGCTTTTTCGTCTCTCTTCTTCCCTACTGCTGTTTGCCATGAAGCGTCGCAGAGCTGCATTAGAGGTGGTTTTATGTTTCGCTTGTCTTGTGGCATTTGCTGAAGTCACATTCGATTTCTTCAATGTTTCTTTTACTCCATCTAGCCAACTCTTCCAGTGTCGTCCTCCAGACTGTATTCAAAAGCTCTCTCTCTCTCTCTCTCTCTCTCTCTCTCTCTCTCTCTCTCTCTCTCTCTCTCTCTCTCTCTCTCTCTCTCTCTCTCTTGTAGAATGCTCTGGCAATATGATATAAGCGTTTAATTCTTTGGTGTTCTATTATGTCAGGAATTGTTGTTACCCCTACACATGGTCTTAGTTTCTCAGTTGTCTCTCTACTTCTTGGTTTTCCAGCTGCAGTTCTTATGCATCTCGTCTCACAAGATGTGACTTTATGTATGTGCATTTCTAGGACTGACCATGTCTGTAACTGGTTACATAACGTTGTGACGAATAAAGCATCTGTCAGCTTCATTTTTTTGTATTCATGTCGATATTTTGATATTTTAGAATAAGTGATTATCCATATATATATATATATATATATATATATATATATATATATATATATATATATATATATATATATATATATATATGTGTGTGTGTGTGTGTGTGTGTGTGTGTGTGTGTTGTGTTGAGTGAAGAACCGACATCGCTACACTCAGGACATTCCCATACGTGCTCCGTCCCCTCATTCAACAGCTAGCGAGGAGTCATACTAATAATCGTGCCCACCGCTATCTGATTTAAAGTTCTACTGGCCTTCCCTCCCAGATTTAAAATTCTTCCAGAACCTCTGCCGATCCACCGCAGTGTCATTATTTCTACATACGGGTTCTCAATCTGTTCCTCCGCCGTTTCCATCTGGTGCCACAAGCGCACGACCACTTCCCTCTTGTCCATAGACAATCTATCACCAAGAGGTGCATTCCCTGCCAGCCTATCAGCCTGTTAATCCCCCCACCCCCCACCCCCACACACACACATATATATATATACATATATATATATATATATATATATATATATATATATATATATATATATATATATATATATATATACTGATCAAACGAGATGATAAAACACATCTATATATATATATATATATATATATATATATATATATATATATATATATATATATATATATATATATATATATAATCATACTGATCAAACGAGATGATAAAACACATCCTGGCCTCGCACCTGAAGTTACGTGTAACCAGTTTGTCATGCCGGTGTATGTCCTTGCCGCACATTCACTGTGTTGGTGCACAGCCCTGATGTTATACAACTGCCCCATTAGACCGTATTCTTCGAGCACTTTCCGTAGCTTATTCTTATTTACTCGCTCACAGGTGTTTTTTTTTGTTTTTTTTGATCAATGAAAGCCATAGTTAATTCACTGTTATATTCTATAGCTATTTCACACATGTCTTTATAAAAAAAAAAATGATATTAGTGCATCATATTCCTTTTCTAATGCCAAAAATTGCGCACCACTTAGAGGCGGTTCTGTTTTGTATCTTGTCCTTCCTTCTGAGATTTCTGCATAGATTTTTCCTACATTGCTAAGTAGAGATATGCCTCTGTATGTATTGCATTCTTTATTGCTACCCCTCTTATTTCACATAGATACAATCACAACTCTTTTCCGATTTTTGTAAAAACTCACCTCTCTTGCCAAGCCTGCTTAAATATGTTTGTGAACCATTTAAACCCCACCTCCTGTCATGCTTTGGTGGCTTCAACTGGGATAGTATCAGTGCCTGTAGATTTGTTGTTGGGACTTTTTTTTCTAATTGATTCTCTTACTTCCTGTTCTATCATTCTTAGTTTATTATTTTCTACATAGTAAGGATTGAATGTCATGATCATTGCATTTGTTGTTTGTGAATTTAAAAGTTCTTTAACACATGTCTCTCTTCTTGCTTTCATCTTAGTAGAGTTAGGTATATGTTCTCAATCTTCATCATTTGTTCTTGTGGAGCGAGTGAAGCGCTCGTCTCTCTTGCCCGTACCATTAATGCGAAAAAGGGGGGGGGGGGAGGGGCTTCAAATTAAAATCTTACATGCTTGTCTGTGTGTGTGTGTGTGTGTGTGTGTGTGTGTGTGTGCGTGCGTGCGTGCGTGCGTGAGTGCGCGTGCAAACATATTCTGATCAAGTAAAGAACAAATGTATCATTGTTCGATTCACTCACCACCTCGTCAAATCCAAGTCCTCCAGTGGCCGATAAAGTTCTTGGATTGCCGTAGAAAAGTCTGGGGTCACTACTCGAAGTGCCTGACCCGGTCGTCAACAATCTGTCATATATCACCATACTGGACCTTCATTCGCCGATGAATTCTATAGGTTTCACCCCTTCACTGATCAAAACATGTGTGGTGGAAGATGTGCAGCTGGGTGCGGGATGTGTGTGGGTTGGTGCTGGATATGTGGGTGGGAGATGTGTGTTTTCCTGGGTGGTTGGGAGTGTGTGGGTGGGTGGTGGATGATATGTGGGTGGGTGAGCGTGTGTGGGTTATGGGATGGGTGGGGGATGTGTGAGTGGGTGGGGGATGTATAGGTGGGTGGGTGGAGGAATGTATGTGTGCCTGGGGGTGTGTGGGTGGGTGGGGGTATGTGTAAGTGGGGGATGTGCGTGGGGGATGTGTAGTGGGTGGGAGATGAGTGGGTGGGTGGGGAGATGTGTCCCACCACATGCTAATATGCAGTGTTTATGTTCACAACATTCATTTGACAATGTATATTTTCCCATGTGAATGTATCATGCACTATTGATGAACGAAAGATGAGTGTTTGGAAGGGCCGGATGTAAGACGGACCTGCTTGCCCAATTTGTGACCCTTTGAAAATAAAGTTAAATCACATCAAATCAAACCAGAGATAACAGAACGCTGCTCCTCGTTCATTCATAACAATAGTGGGGCGGCCATCATTAAACTGTCTTTATGACGTCACCATGTTCGTCTGCACAGCGGTATCACGCAATTAACACTCTTGACACCGTTAACAATAATATTGACAGGTCACAAGACAATGACATGGCCATTGTAATTTCTATCACATTGTTAATGTGTTCATTTAAAGCTCGCCTCGTATTTGATTCGCCTTCCTATTGTCTTATAATTGTCTTGGTGTCACGTCTTGTCTGTTGGTTTAACAGGTCTGGAGGCTATGTAGAAGAACTTGTGCCGAAGGATAGTATATCGTCAAATTTGACCTTACATTTGGACAGAAGGACGATATATTGCCGTACTAGGGTGATCATGTTATTTGTTTTGTTTCTTTAATCTTCCTCAATTTTAATGCTCAGTGGATGATAATTGACATCATAATACCAACCAACAACCTCCCAACCTACCCGCCTACCCATCTACAGTATATTTGATCTATGTACTTTTAAGAGACAGGTTCGTCTATTGCGCTTTTAAATATTCTCACTTTTAGTCAAATATCTTCTCAAAATCTCACGTTTGGTCTCTTTATTGTTTCCTAAATCTCATTTTTTAAATATTAAATATACCATTACACCTCCTTTCGAAAGCAGTGTTTCTTGATCTGGAAATGAAAAGAGAAGCACTCGAAAGTGTCGTGATGATAGGAAGAATCAAGGGTAGATGAGACAGAGACAAAAAAGACAAATGATTCATTGTGGCATAAGACGGCAGCAGAGATAAATGACATCAATAAAATTAATCCAGTATCTTGAATACAGAAAAGAACAAATGCATCCATACAACAAGATCTGAATATTAAGAAGGTTGGTTAGTAAAGACTATAAAACAAAGAAACTTGAAATATTTTGGTCACTTGAAACGTCATGAAAGTTTAGAGAGAACAATAATACAGTGGTATATGCCCGGGAAGAGAGGAAGAGGAAGGCCAAAGAGAAGACGGGTGAACGATGTGATGGGTGATTTCCAGATGTGTGTATTGGAAGCGGGACATCTTGCTTATGACCGAGATGTTTTCCCAACGGTAGTTACGGGAGCGAGGTTCTGCAAAGGACATACTACTGAATGAATGAATGAATGAATGAATGAATGAATAATCCAGATCCTAGGTACCTGTGGAGATACAAGAACGCCTGCGCCCTTCAGCAAGGTACGTGATGATGATGATTTCCTTCCAAAAATCAACATTTATTTATATTGTCTCCTCTGTGTTCTATCTTCAGGAAGCAATTGGTAGCGTACTTTTATAGCTGCACCAGGGAGGCAGTCTATGGAAAATCCCTTTTATTCTCTGTGAAAATATAAAATGCGCCCTACAAGGCAATTTATATTTTAATCTTCTGTTAAGATTGCCTGCAGTGTAGATTTTAAGTCTTCACTCAAGAGAACACACAGATAAAGTATTGTTTGTTATCATGTTAAAACGTGTTTTATTGAAAACTCAGCTGAGGACGATTTGTAAGCAGAGCGCATTGCGCTGGTTTTGATGCAGTTATACGAGTGTCAGGGGTTCAGAAAGCAGTGGCGAATGACTACGCGTACAATTACCAAACAAAATCACATTAAAAATGCTGGTGTTGATTGCGACGTCCTGTAAATGATATGGAACTATTTGTCTTCTTTGATACTCACACCATTTGACTTGCTGCTTTCTAATAAAATCTAGCAGCACTAGATTTTATTAGAAAGCAGCAAGTCAAATGGTTTGGCCATGCAAGTAGGTTACCAGTCAACAGCATACCACAACAAGCAATGATGTACAGACCAGATGGAAACAGAGGAAGAGGCGGACCACGTAAACGTTGGACGGAGGGAATAGCAGAGTCCATAGGAATGTCGATATATGAAGCCCATAATCGGGCACTCTCACGATGTTTATACTTCACCTCGACACCGCAAGGTACAAGAGGAACATGATGAGATGAGATGAGATGAGATACTCACAGTCTACAACAACATGAACTTTGAATCGCGAGATTAGCAAGAATATGGAGCCCATAGACATTTCATTTCTTGTAGAATGCTAAACTATTCAGTGCACTGCTAGGACATTCAATAGCAAAGTACTGCCACAAGGACATTCACAAAAACACTCGACTGCACACATTCTTCTTATAGTCTGTGACAGGTTAAGAGTTAGTTGCTTATCCTTTACATGACGTAGCAGTCAACCCCAGCATGGTTTGGCTGTTGGTGATTCCTGGGCACGTTTACGTCCGCAACAACTTCGCCACGGAGCCGGATATGTGGGAGCGGTCATCATGTCCGTCCACGGCCTTCTCTCTCGTGCACTTCCAATCAGTCAGTCAGTCAGTCAGTCAGTCAGTCAGTCAGTCAGTCAGTTAGTTAGTCGAGGTTCCAACTTCACGGCAACGGGTCGTCCAAATTATCCTCCAATCCTCTGCCAGCGAATATCACACAAAAAGCTCCCTACTGTCCAATGTGAAAAGTGGAAAAGACAGGAGTCTCGCCAACCCAACAGCCCACACAGGTACACTGTGCATAATACCGCTGCCAGAATGTCAACATAATATTCATCCACGAAAACCACAGTTAATCGTCGATGAACTCGGCAGCCACCAGAAAGACATCATTGACCAATCAATGTACTTCAGATGATCCCCCATGCTGTGAAGTCAAACTATCAAGTATCTTTTCTCCTGGTCTCCCCCTGCCTCGCCTCACCACAATGATCCTGTTGTCACGTCGTACTCAAGCTTTCACCTTCTTATGATGTGCCCAAAGAGTTTGGACAGCCTTCTTCTGATGAGCGCAATCAGTTCTTTTTTGTGTGTTATTTTAATGTGTTTCGAAACATTTTCAATACCACGATGATCTCATAATTTTTCTACAAACCTAAATCTCTAAAGCTTCCACAAAATGCCTCCATCCATCCATCATGTGCCATGCCGATTAGTGTGGTCATGTCTTGCTATCTCACTCGATCACCAGAGTCGTGGATCAGCTCCGTGTTCCTGTCTCGACCATGCCACATGGCCAAGCCATCCAAGTATTTACTTCTCGGTCTTCCCCTTGGTCTCTTCCCTTCGATCTTGCCAGTTGTCACCAAGTTCTCCAAGTAATTTCTTCTCATAACATGTCCAAAATAATTTGACTGCGTTTAATGTCTCTAATCAGTTTTCGATCTTCATTTCAAAAGCCTCACAATTATGTTAATTGTCAATGACTCACTTCCGTACATTGGGATTTACTGCACATTGTTCATCGTCATCATCAAGTGCCGTGCCGACTGCCATGTTTCCGTACATCTTGTAGTCTTCTGCGGCGTGCATTAATTCGTGTGTTGGCACCCTTCCGAGCAGTCACACAAAACTGTCAAGAATGTGCGAGAATGGGCTTTGTTGACCTCTTAAGAATTTTCTTCTCACCTCGATTAGCAAAGATATAAACAAAATGGTTCCATCACCCTGCTACTGGGTAAGTGTGTGGCGTGACACTGTGAGCTATGAATTTCGTGTGGAATGCTTTTATATCTGTCCGCGGTTGTTTGTAGCGTTAACTGCATTTTCGGGACGATGGCGGCTGGTTGTTGCTGAATTAACTGATTTGCCTTTTCGGTTTACGAGTGCATTTTTAGGAGAATCTTGGGGATCGTCGCTGGAGCTACGTAGTTCATGCTTTGTGCGGCGCTTTCGGCAGGTCGCCCTGCGGCAAGAGAAAGAGCCATATGGGATAAAACCGGGGTCAATTAAGTCTTTCTGGTGACTGCCGATTCCATCGACGATGAAGTGTATTTTTCGTGGAGGACTTTTGTGTTGGCATTCTGGCGGCGACACAATGCACAATGTACCTGTGCGGGTTGTTGGTTTGTTGAGACTCCTGTTTGTTCCACTTTTTACACGTGGCACTGAGGAGCATTTTGTGTGATAGTCACTGGCACAGGAACAGAGCATAATGGGGAAGACCCATTGCCCTGAAGTTGGAACCGCGACTGACTAGCTGACTAACCCTGAGCTCGATTTTCTTGGCAGTTTTACATTCAGTAGTTTGCCATTGCTTTCTGAAGAAGAATTAATCATTGAAGACCAGCAGACCGGTGTAAGTGTTGAACCCGTTACTCTTCCGCCAGCGTTGCGGGAGTTTCAGAGCAAGCGCGTTAAACTCCGCGACAACACGACCTCTAACAAAGATATATTGCATAGATTATTCTTAATCTTCAGAAATTCTGCGTTCGTCTGGGCAATTTTGCATTCAAATTATTTAATAAATCTTGCACCTGCTGTTACCAAAGTACTCAAATACGTCATGGGCTTGCTTCAGCCCAGTTTAATTTACTTCGATGTTGCATTTGGGAAAAGACAACAGTCGTTTTTAAATCTCTCACATACGAAGGGGTCTTTGGAAGGTTGTCGCGATCAGGAAGCTCGAAAGTTTTAGAAATAGAAGATGAGAGATGGAGTCAATTCTGGGCTGACTGGTACAGTGGCAGTTACGATAATAAGCAGTTTTATGGATATCATGTTTCATTGATATCATCTGTTATTGATATCATGTTTTATTGTCATCATTTGTCATTGCTATTATGTTTCCTTGATATCGTGGTTTATTGTCATCATGTTTCATTGCTATCATGTTTCCGTGATGTCATGTTTTATTGATGTGATATTTTATTGATATCATGTTTCACTGATATCATGTTTCATTGACATAATTTCACATTGATGTTTTATTGATATCATGTTTAATTGACATTATGTTTTATTGACATTATGTTCCATTGACATAATATTTCATTGATATCATGTTTCATTGGCTTCATGTTTCATTGACATCGTATTTCATTGACATCATGTTTCATTGATATAATGTTTCATTGACATCATGTCTTATTGATGTCATTTTTCATTTACATCATATTTCATTTACATCGAATGTCATTTATATCATGTTTCGTTGATACCATGTTTTATTAAAATAATGTTTCATTAACATCGTGTTTTATTAACAACATGTTCTATTGGTGTCATGTTTCATTGACATCCTATTTCATTTACATTATGTTTCATTGATATTATGTTTCCTTGAAATCATGTTTCATTGACCTTATATTTTACTTATATTATATTTCACTGACATCATGTATCATTAACATCATGCTTCATTGACATCATGTTTAATTTATAGCATTTTCTATTGGTAACATGTTTTACTCTGATGCCATGTATTATTGGTATCATGTGTCATTGATATTACTTGCCATGCACATCAGCGCAGACAATCATTCCCTTCGACATGTATCTGTCGTCTGTGTTCTTAATAAGTCTGATACATAAATATGCATGTATTGATCAGCACACGTAGAAGTAGAGGAAAGAAGTAGAGGTTACAGAACACACTAGACAATATACAGTGAAAGCTTGAGTGACTATAGTTGGGTTCGAACTTGTCGCCTCCTCCAATTAAAGACAATGCCTGACTGTAGGACTATGTACTTCTACCCACGGCCACGACCCAGAAGGTGCTTTCATTAGTCAGGTCTATCATCCACCTGAAGCCACAACTATGGAATATCGATTAGTTGCGTCTAGTCTTTGAAATAGCACTACATGATTCAGAAATTGATAATAAATTATCACATCACAAAAAAAACAACAACTACAACAACAAAATATGAAAGAGTAATGCTGTTTATAGTATATTTCAACTGATTTCCCTATCTTCTATGAGTGTCAATCAATATTTGTATCATTCTTCCTCATTCAATCACAATGGCTTGAAGGACTAAAAACCAATTGTTTTTGGTAAGTTCCACCAGTAGAAGCATAAGAATGAGATGCAAATACACTAAATAAAACGTTCGCAAACAATATCACATTATTGAAGTGAGGATCATTTTGTGTGATATTCACTGGCACAGGAACGGAGCATAATGGGGTGACTAACTAACTAACTAACTGGCTAACTAACTACCTAACTAACTAACCAACCAACCAACCAACTAACTAACTAAATAAACTAACTAACTAATGGAAATGAAATCTCGTACTGACAACACCATGGACATTAATCTCTATCGTGAAATAACGAACAAATTAACCATCCGAGAGAATTGCCTGCTAAACACTGCTCTCTGATATCTGATAATTTTCAGGAATATCAACTGCTTTAGTGGTCTGTAAAGGTTAATACTGAAAGGTTTTTTCTACTTCTGCTTCCTTTAGCTGCCTTCTATCTCCCTGGTGAACTTTGGTAATGGACTTACTCTAGGAAAGTCACTTACAGACTTGTTCATAATTGGTTGCACTTTGAAGCTAATTTTTTTCTGTGCGATAAAGTAGTCCGTCTCACGCCGACCCTCCCACGTAGCCTCTTACGTCATGGATTGTAGATTGAAGTGTGTGAATTCTTCTTCTTCTTCTTCTTCTTCTTCTTCTTCTTCTTCTTCTTCTTCTTCTTCTTCTTCGTCTTCTTCTTCTTCTTCTTCTTCTTCTTCTTCTTCTTCTTCTTCTTCTTCTTCTTCTTCTTCTTCTTCTGCTGCTTCTTCTTCTTCGTTCGTCCGGAATGTTTGTTTTGGATTTGATTGTGTTGTGCCTGTTTACAGCAGAGCTGAGATATTTAAGTCTTTCGGCCGACATATCCGACATCTTCAGACATTTGTTGACTGAGTTAACCTTCCTGGGTGTTTCGTAGGGCATGTGTCTCAAGTGGGGGTATTCTTTCCCTCCTTTAAGGGCGCCAGTAGCACGCAGGCAATATCGAAAGGCGTGGTTGCTTGGAATTATGGTAGAGAAGCATTAGAAGACGGTGTATGAAGATATCACGTTGAATCTACGAATGACTCACGCAGATACAGAACCAGGTTGTGGGCGCATTATGTATCATTATAACTATGCTTCCAGCTTATCACAAACGTATATTATTATAACAATGCGTCAGTTTATCTCATATAAATTCTATTATAAGGATGTTTCCAGTGATGATGATGGTTATAACGCTGTTTTAATTTTCACATAAATATGTTCTTAAACTGGGAAATCCACACGCGGATTTCATGAAAGACATTCCCAGTCTACTACAAGGATACAGATGAGTCACTTTGATATTTATACTTTCCTGTAGTGTCTTTCATGTAGTTGTATCTGTGTGTGTTTATTGTGCCTGTGCTGACGAAAGCTTTGGCCGCAACGTCGACTTTGTTATTGGTGATTGTGTTCTAGTAACGCTTACCGTCTACTTCTGGTTTTTTTGGTGTTTTTTTTTGGTGATTTATTCGTTGTAAAACTGAGCATCATATTCTACAGACCTTTATCAAGGGTATTAAAAACTTATTTTTTTTTTTTGCCCTGGCCATGCGGGACTGCGGGGGAATGAACAGGCTGCTAGGCTAGGAGGGAATGCACCTTTTGGTGGTAGATTACCTATACACGGGAAAGGTGGTCGTGCGCCTGTAGGACCAGGTGGATAAGGTGGGGAACAAATTGAGAACCCGTATGTGAACAGAATGAGATTGCTTGGGGTCGGCAGTGGTTCTGGAAGAATCTCAAAACTAAGAGGACAGACTACGAGAACTTTGAATCAGATAGCGGTGGGAACGGTTAGAAGTGTGAATCTTCGTTGGCTGTTGAACGAGGGGGCGGAGCCCTTATGGGAATATCCTGAGTGCAGTGATGTGGGATCTTAGCTCAACTCAACTCAACGCAACATTGAAAATTGAGATAGTTTGAAAAAGAAGGCTTGAGTGTTGAAATGGCACTTACAAAACATCCTTTCACAGACATTAAATATTAAACGAATCCACTTTCTTTAAGACACTTCCAAAATGAGATTCTCTCAGCTACATTTAAGTGCAACGAAATAACGGTCGCTAGAAGTAGGTACCGTACTATATGAAATCCCCAGGATGCTTGGACAAAACGCGAACTGTATTGCAGAGTCTAATCCGTGTCTGAACGAAAATTACAGACGAAGGTCTCAGAAGTGCAGCTTTCACCAGGAAGAAGTCCCACGGGTTTCATATTTTAAATGTCAGTTGAAATAAAAGCCACGCAAAAGTTGTCTAAAGAATTTCAGTGTCTTTCTTTGTCAATGATATTTTACACAAGTGTCGTTTGTGGGCGTTTAACTCTTGGTCTTTTAATCATGTTCTGCGTTAGACGCAAATATTGTTTGACCTTTCCCATTATCCACATTTAAATGCGTACATAGATGTAATTAGAAAGAAGCAGTCATCATTTTTGGCCACATTATGAGAAGGCAAACACTGGAACATACGGTGACAACCGGAAAGTATTGTGGAAAAAGAGATAGAGGAAAACAGTGTGAGAAAATTCTGGACAGTCGTGTGTCATGGCCCGGAAGGGAGTCAACACTCGAATTGATCCATACCATTGGAAATCCTATTTTGTGGAGAAGCATGACCGCCACGCCAGCCGGCAAGACACTGCATGATGATAGATGCGAACTGTGCACACACAGGTACAAGTGAGAAATAACACAAAACTGCCTTAAGAAATCGAGATGCAGAACACTGTAGTACACATGGGCATTGCTTCTCTTGACCAGAATTCACGCAACCATCACTTTGCAAGCGCACAGATTGGTGTTCAAAAATGGTAAGATATGCACTGTTTGAAATAAGGTATTTCTTAGTGGAATCTGGGATGGAATCCATCAATAAGAACATATACGACCGATGTTATGGCGATACATTCTTGGGGAAGACGCAAACTCGAATTATAGAAAACTTTTAGTTCTAAGTCGAGAGTTTTTTGTTTTTTGTTTTTTGGTTCGCATATTCTTTACCGGATATCGCTGTCAACATCAGCATCTTTCAGCTGATTGTTAATTTCTTGGCAAGATTACGCTCAGTACTTTGCCATTGCTTTCTGAGCGACGGGCTCACATACCCCGTAAGTTACCGACGCGGAGAGAACCGCTACAAATTCTCGCGCACATCACGTTACTTACGAGAGTATACGGGATTACGGAGAAAAGTCGAGAGGTTAGGCCAGTACGATATGGTTTCCAAAATAGTAAGATAGGCACTATTTAAAATAAGGTCATTCTTAACACAATCTGGGATTGCTTCCACCCATTGGACTTTATAAGAACACATACGATAGATGTTAGGAGATACATTCTTAAAACAATCTGGGATTGTATCCATGGATTAGGATTTGATAAGAACATATACGATAGATGTTTATGGCGACACATTATCACCTGCACCGATAGATGCCGATGATAACTAACCCATAAGAAGCATTCGTGTTTAATAATAAAATTGAGATTGGAGGACTGCATGGCCGAATAGATAAGAACGCGTGTTCTTAAACGTCCAGTGTGCTGACGCCGAAGTAAAGGGTTCAACCCCTACCCTGGACAGCTGGACTAAATGTTGCCTTCTCATTCTTGACTTGGGGACGTAAATTACAAGTACATCTGAAGCCGGAGTGGGTTCGCCTGATGGCGAGGGACAATGTTAATAGGGAAAGCTAATCCACGGGCAAAATTCTGTCCAGCTCTACAAGAAGTAGTGCCATGAGGCGAATCTACTCCGACTTCTGAGGTACGTGTAATTTATAATACATCCCCAGGTCAAGGATAAAAAGTCAACAAATGTCCAAATTACCGGTATAGGGGTTGAACCCGCTACCTCGCCATCAGCACACTGGATATTCCAGAACTAGTGATTGTCATTTCGGTCATGCTGGCCTCAATCTGCATAGTTCATTCATTCATTCATACATTCATTCATTTATTCATTCGTTCGTTCGTTCGTTCGTTCGTTCGTTCGTTCGTTCATTCATTCATTCATTCAGTAGTATGTCATTTGCAGAACGTCGCTGCCATAACAACCTTCCAGAGAACTTTTCGGTCATACATAAGATGTCCCGCATCCGATACGCCCATCTGGAGATCATCTGCCACATCCTCCACCCATCTTCTCTTCCTCTCTTCCCCGGCATATACCCCTCAATTATTGTTCTCTCCAAATTTTCGTGACGTTTCAAATGATGAAAATATTTCAATTTTCTGTGTTTTATCGTCTTTAATAGTCAACCTATCTACATAATAATTCATATATATAACGGAACAGATACAGAACTGTGGTAAACGCTGAATATACGCCTTCAACTATGTTTACCCAGCCCATCCTCCTTAATTAGCAGGTCACTTACAAAGTGTTCCTCTCTTCGCCAGTAAATGTCTCAATCTCATGTTATACCTTTCTCACACACCTTTATGCCAAACCGGTTTCTATGGCGAATGGGTTACAGGCGTAATTTGCAATCCCACATATTGTGTTCGAAAAACAGCTGCGGACGATTTGGAAGCGAAACGTCTTGCGTTCGTTCCCACATGCAGTTATGATTGCCGGTCGTTCATAAAGCAATGGTAAACTACTGAACGTAAACTTGCCAAGAAATCATATAAAGCAAAAAAAAAAAAAAAAAAAACGTTGGAGTTGGGCTGTCTCGCCCTTTAAAGGATATGCAACTAACTTATTTTTTATGCCAAAGATGTCTATCATATCCTGTGTCCACCCTCGTGCTGACCGACCCTGCTTATTCTACCACTTACCACGCCTTCCGTCATTGCTGTTTCCAATCCACTGTGACATTTAATATGATCTAAGTATTAATCCCCCGAGATATGATCTTGTTTATCAGTCATTTGTATCCAAAGTTCAGATCTTGAAGAGTACCCGTAATTTTGTTACTCTTTAGCTATAATATTCTAAGAACGTTTCTGTAACAAGCCCACTAGCCCCATTGGTGTTTCCGTGGTAACTGCGAAAAGGTCTTTGGCTAACATTCGTATACTGCCACAGGGAAGATTCCACATTCGAAAAACGTGCAATAACTCATGAATAACCAATGTATCCGGTAATAATTAATTAATTTACAACTACTTCATAAATCCCACACAGTTAAATTGATATCGAATCCCGGATGTTTTTATCGTGGGATTTTAGGACGCACTTTCTGTTTCCGGTTATTTTCCATTTAATTATCCTGAGCAATTTAGCTTGAAACGTTCCATCTGGTAGAGGGGAATAATTTGTATTGTACAGGGCAAATAATATTATTCTATGTCCAGCTGGTCATGGGATGTATCTAGCGTTACTTCCCTTAGGCGTGCTCTGGATGTTCTGCAATGATGTTTAAATGTCAACTCCTGTCTATGCCCACTGCTTTTGGTCTTCCATTTCTGCCACTGTTGGGTTTACTATACATGATTTATTGTTCCTCTTCTTCTGTTCTTTCTTTTTCATTGTAGTATGGTCCTTAGCCAACAAAGGCCAAGCTGCCCTATACTTTGCTACCTCTTATTATTCACATCTGTCTCTTTGTCTGTTCTCCGTATTATATTTAGGCCTCTAGGAACGGCTGACCGACTGGCTAAGAATGTCGGTTCTTCTTCGAGAGACCACGGTTCGAATCCTCGGTAAAGTGTGGATTTTTTTCTGTCGGGGTTAAAAGAAAAGAAAACCCTAAGTTGCACAGTTTGCGGCGACTGTACTAGTCAGGTGGCTTCAAGGTCCCCTGTCCTACACTGGAAGGTACAATTGGCAGTAGATGACAGTGATCACAGTCTATTTTTTTATATCCTAAGTGTGATATATTAGAGGTTTTCTAGCTATACTTTAGCCAAGTTTTCATAGTATTTGACGGACTGACTAGTGATGTGTCAAATAATTTCTATTTCACTGTTTCTTGTGGCCTTTGGATTTTCTCGAAATGCCTCGAAATTTACCAAAACACCACTTAACAGTGGCAACAATGACTGATGCAGTACTAACGAAAGAACGAACTACTTTTATTCTCAAAGAATTTCACACTGGATACAGCTGGGCAGTAGAAATAGTATCAAGTTTTATTGGGAGCTGCGTAGTAGCTAGACACCTGCCCGATTGTCACGGATTCGAATTCGTGTGGAGGCGGATTTTTAAAATTAACTTTGGCTGACAGGACGATCGAATCTGAAATGGGTAGAATGAAACTGCATGGGGAGAGAAGGCGGCGCGAGTGATGTTGACAAGATGGCCACTCGAGTGCTTGACGTCTATACAAATATGGGCTTGACAAGTGTAAAACACTCCGTGACTTCTGTTTAAGCTGCATTAAATAACAAAGGAGAATGGAGAGTCGTCAATTTCAGCACCAGACCAGGGACATGTAGTGGCACAAGAAGTATGTGGATAGTGTCAGACAAGTACAATAACATGTGTTCCAGAGTTCCGTGACAGACAAGATGACCGATTCAACACTGATCATATCTGGACTCGTTGTTGGTTGGGTCAAGGACAATTTGGCCTCAAAACCACATCCTCTATACACCCTCCTCTTCTGCCCTATATCCTCTCTTGGAGAGTCGGTCCTCAACAAACTCACGACAGGACGTCCTAGTATTACATCTGCCGCAGCTCGCTCCATGTCCTAATCATATTCGTGTGTTTAAATATTTGGGTATTTTAAAAACACCAGATGAAAGATATAGTAAGGACGTTAAATGTAGTATAGCCCAAGCAAAAGGATCGTTTCACAAGGTGAAATATTCTCTGCAATTTATAAATGAGATGATGCATAGAGTTGTCAAGAGCTATATTGAGTCTATCCTGGTGTACGTAGGCGAATCGTGGACAGTTTGCAGACAAGTCAGAAATTATTTGAAAGCTATTCTGCGCCTCAGAACAGGACACAATAGATTCAACCACATGTATTCAAAATTCAAGATTGGTGACTCAGCTATGTGCATATCTGGTTTGGCGTCGCAAACAGCAGAGCACATACTCCAGGATTGCCCAAACTACAACATATCTAGGCGAATCTTCTGGCCTAGAGAGACAGACTACAGTGGAAGATAAACGGTACAACAGGATGCCTTCACCCGACATACAGGACTTCGCTTTGGAGCTCAAGCCAACGAACACAAGCAAGCAAGCATACAAGAGACAACATTGCAGTTATAAACATATTTCAGGCGAACGAAAGAAGAGGAAGAAAATGTGAAAGCTGCTGAGGTTTGGCTTTATAGAAGAAAGATGAGAACCCCATGGGCGGACATAAAGGGCAATAAATATGTCTTGAAAGAAGTAAACTCTCATGTCTGTCTACAACCTTCTGCCCCATGTGACACCAGTCATGTTTTATACTGATGTTCCTTCATGCCATGATGTCAAACTATCTAGCATCTTCTCTTTTAGTCTCCGCCTGTCTCTCATCCCCTTCAACATTCCCATTATGATGACATAATCCCGCTTTCCCCTTCTCATGACATGCCCCAAGAATATGGACTGTCTATGATGTTAATGGCCAGTTCTCTTTGTGACCTTTCAAGATATATTCATTGCCCCTTCTATCCGTTCCTCTACTATAAAACCAAACCTCCACAGCTTTCTCATAATTCCTGACCTGTCTGCAAGTTGTCCATGCAAGGACAGGCTCATTGTAGCTATTAACAACTCTTTTCCACACCTCAACTCACAACGATAAATTGCAGAGAAAATGTTTCACCTCGTGAAATGCTGCTTTTGCTTTTGTTTTTCTACGTGTAACTTTCTAAATGCATCTTCAATCTGTTGTTTTTAAAGTACCCAAATACTTAAATAAACTTGAACACCCAATGTTATGTATGTAAATAGACATTGCAACTAATTTAGACTAAAGCGTAGATTGACACACAAGCGGCTGTCTTAACAGCTGGAAATGCAATGGCTTAGCAGATACTATCTCTGCTGGAGTTAAGATACAGTTAGTCCCAAGACAGATCCGACCCTCGAGGTGGGAACTGTTAGACTTTTATTTATTCTGGGTCACGTAATAATGCAGTTGGGTGGGTGGGGGGGGGGGGTATGAACAGTTCCCTTCCTCGCCTTTTCTTTCCAGTAAATTCCCGGTATATTCTGAGATTTATTAGATACACATTTACGAGGGGGCTTCACATGAAAACATTAATTGTGCATGTGTGTGTCTGTGTGTGAGAGTAAGTGAGTAAGTGAGTGAGTGAGTGAGTGAGTAAGTGAGTGAGTGAGTGAGTGAATGGATGAGAGAGTGAGTGAGTGAGTGAATGAGTGAGTGAGTGAGTGAGTGAGTGAGTGAGTGAATGAGTGAGTGAGTGAGTGGAGTGAGTGAGTGAGTGAGTGTGTGAGTGGGTGGGTGGGTGGGTGGGTGAGTGAGTGGAGTGGAGTGGAGTGGAGGGAGGGAGGGAGGGAGCGAGGGAGGGAGCCAGCGAGCGATAGTGTGATTGAGGGAGTGAGTGATTGATTCCTTAAAAAGGAAATAACAAATGTATCATTTTTCGATGTATTCACTACTTCAAAACTATGAAACAAAAATGAAGCTCCAAAAACAACTGTTGACTGCATCAAGAGAACTCGTCTCTCGTTGTAAACACGAAAGAACGAAAGCTACAAAAAGAACAAATTCCCGTGACAGCGCTGTGTCTACTATGGTTTTCCAATGAAGTTACCGCTCTGACAGGTGGGAACTTAATCCTTATCTTTCCGTCTATCTGAGCTGTGAGGCGTACCAAGTAGATCTAGTTGAATATTCTCAGTATTGTGAGCTTTTTCAAGGCTTAGTTCTTGTCAATGGCCCACCTGTTGCACCGTTGATCCATGTTTGTACACTACTGTGCTTCGTTTAAGCTGTGTGGATTTTGTGCGAAGAAAAAGGTTTTCCCAACAGACAAAGGAAACTCGTTAGCTGGTCAGCTTTCAAAGTTCCTTCAACATCCTGAGCCGATTCTAATAATGAGGCTCTGAATTTTTCATTCCACTTCTTCTTCTTCTTCTTCTTCTTCTTCTTCTTCTTCTTCTTCTTCTTCTTCTTCTTCTTCTTCTTCTTCTTCTTCTTCTTCTTCTTCTTCTTCTTCTTCTTCTTCTTCTTCTTCTTCTACTTCTTCTTCTTCTTCTTCCACTCCTTCCCTCTATCCTCTATAAGCCATAGGCTCTCAACCAACACACTCCAAGCCCCCCCCCCCATCCCCACATCTTTAGCTATCAATTGCAGCTCTCGCCATGTCCTTACAATATTGTCCATTTCTGTTTCAACTTCTCTTCTAAATTAGATTTTTTATCTTTGTCTATACATTATTCCCTATGGCTTCCAGGCTTTTCTAGTTGTACTATTCATTGGTATCTTCATTGTATATCCTTTCCAGCGTCAGATTCCTTTCTGCCACTTGCTCCTAATAATTACAAAAAACAAAACGATACATCAAGTATTACAATAACACCAACAAAGATAGAATATACATTGCTTCATAGTCTCGTAATACACAGACTATACCTTCTTGTCGACAGACAGAGTCTGCTTTAGATCTATTCCATTCCATCATCGTTGTGTAAATGACACTTGATCTGATCTGTCTGCTGCTTTCCAGAATCAGATTTGACACCCAGGCACACTAATTTCCTGGCATTCGGGTAGTCAATTAGGGATGCCTGGAGACACCCAAAAAGCCACCCAATTACGAACTCATAATACCCCTGCTTATTTCCAATATCGGTGATACAAATGAGGGAACTTGAACTCGCGGAAATTACATCCGTAAATCCTTGCAATGGGTGCATGCCCTCATGGCGAATATGTTACAGTTCTTACTGCCAAATCTTCCACAGACAAAAACAACAGAAACACCCAGATCAAGTAATGTCGGTGACGGAAACTTGGAGGTTGAAAACAATGTTTTCCTTTACCGAATTTAAACTAGAAGTCACACACAATAGGTTGCATCATTTAATGCCTGGCATATTTCGCTGCACATCTGGTGATAGCAAATGCTTAAAATTCGAACAATATCTGGCACTATGTTGTTTTAAGTTGGTTAGCTATCTGTTGGGGTATCATCCTTGCACTCCGGACATGTGAGAAATCCGGGTCAATGAAGTTTTACTGGTGACTGCCGATTCCATCGACGATGAACTGTAATTTTCGTGGATGACTTTTTGTGTTGGCATTCTACACAGTATACCCGTGCGGTATTGTTGGATTGCCGATACTCCTGTCTATTCCACTTTTCACATTGGACAGTGGGGAGCATTTTGTGTGATATTCGCTGGCAAAGTAACGGAGCGTAATGGGGACGACCCGTTGCCGTGAAGTTGGAACCTCGACTAACTAACTAACTAACTCCGGGCATATCCATATGTGCTCTGATCCTCTCCCCAGGATATGCATCTTCGTCGGCTGATAGTGCTAGTTATGTGTTGGTTGACAAGACCACTCTGTCTCCCAATATCTCGCTTGTATCCGGTGGTGCCAGTTCTTACTCCCAAATCTCTCATTCTGGACAACGATGTGAAGTCACTGGCGAAAGTGTCCTTCGCTCTCCATATCTCTCTAAGGGCATTAATAACATCGGCACGATTATTGGGCTGGTCGTCTGCTGGCAATGAAGAGCCAGCAGGATTGTCAGCTCGTGCATGTTCCCCAAACACCTCATGTTCTACGACGGAGTTGATGGTGACACTATGAACAGCAGACCTCTCCAGTGATTTAATCCACTGCCTCGAACCTTTCGGATCGTGCTCATTGAAAAATTGTTTTAAGTATTTCAACCAGAGTATAATTTATTTAATCACTTCTTATGACAAATAACTTTCCAGTAAGCACCCGAAGAGATGTAGTGAAATAAGCCAGGCAATAAATCATACAATCTATTGCTTGTGATTCTGTCTTTAAACCGATAAATTGTTTTTAACGGAATAATGAGAATAGAATGAAGCTGGATTCTTTTTAGAATGCTAACAATGCTGTGGACGGCTACAAAGCAAATATCCAAGTGATGCAAGAGCCGATTTGAAGACGACAGATGATCTCTCCCCCCCCCCCCCCTCCCCCCATCCCCATGACAAACCAGTAGTAATTTTATAATTGTGTGATGACTGAAAGATGTCCTGAAGCAGGTTATGACAACGAGAAGATTGTCTTAAGAAACAAAGGTCAACAGAGGGAGACACGTACTTAGTGGGCTGGTAAAGAGGGTATTACTCACATAGAGTGCATCATATCAACTGTGGGCATAGCCCCAACTGTGGAAATCAGCCCAACTGTGGACATAACCATAACTAAGGGAATCACCCCAAGTGTGGATATCATCACTACTTGAGAAGATTAGCTTTACGGAACCACTCTCATTGAAGACTTCACCACACTACCACTACCCCTTTCCCCTCCCATAAAAGATATCACTCCAACTTACGACATCACGCTCACTAAAGGCATCACACTTCCACCCCAATGGAGGTTGTGGCGTTAGAAATTTTAACTGTCATTTTAAAAAAAAAACTGTCGTTAACTGCCTATATAGTACCCTGCGGTGTATGGCAGGGGTTCTTGAGCCTAGGGAATTCAGGCCGCTTGGCTAGTGCAGTCGCCACGAACTGTGCACTTTAGGGTTTTCTTTTATCCCCCGACTGAATACAAGACACACCTTACCGAGCATTAGTACCCGGATCTCCCGAAGGAGAATCTGGCATTCTGGCCAGTTGGCCAGCCGCTCCTCAAAATTGTAACATCTCTCACAATATGTCCTTTTTAGGAGTCCAGGATCTTGGGACGTGCTTACTATAATAATTTGCAACTCTGCAGCTGAGCAAAGCAGGGCAGTCACTTTTTCCTAACAGTCGGAAATGGTTGTCAAAGGCTGAGATAAAAGTCTCCGATGTGGATGTGGAAGTCAATGGGAAACACCACATTATCTTCCCAAGATTTCCTGATCGGGGTATGTGGAGAGATACGAACGCCGACCCCAGCTGACAGGGTACTTGATGATGATGATGATGATGATGATGATGATGATGATGATGATGGTGATGATGATGATGATGATGATGATGATGAGGTGAGGACTGAAAAGTCATTAACATTTTATACATATTGTAATGTTAAAAAGGCCTACTTCATTTCGGGTCCAGTAGGCCCACTTGCCAACAAGAAGGCCGACTCCCTGGCCAGTCCGCCATTGCTCATAGCCCACAGGTCGCCTGATAGCAAATATGATAACTTTCTAAAACCACATATGAAAGACGTTACACATATTGATGCAATATTTGAAGACAGTTTGTTCCTACAGTCCGAGTCTTATCAACACATTTCAGTAAAGCACAGATTACCAGCAATGTAACCTACCACTGCATGTCGTGATTGGGAACTTGGGAGGGTTGACATGGTACTAGCTACTCAATCCCGCAAAAATCTTAATCTGCAAAACACAACCAACCACAATAGGACTAAAGATAATGGAAAGAGAAAAGTCAATCAAAAGATACGAAAGGGAGATCTCCTAGAAGAAGTATGACGCGATAGGTAGACAACAGCGAGGAGTCTGAATCGACGCCTTACACAATTTCTTTCTTTCTTTCTTTCTTTCTTTCTTTCTTTCTTTCTTTTCTATTTCTTTGTACCTTTCTGTCTGTCTGTCTGTCTGTCTGTCTGTCTGTCTGTCTGTCTGTCTGTCTGTCTGTCTGTCTGTCCTTCACTGCTCTATGCTGTTAGGCGTTGCTGGCTTATTTGATGATTGGTTTACAGACTAGCGCTCGCTCAGTCGCTTACTATGCTCAGATGTGGATGTTTAAGGCGTTGATGACTCTGCCGATACACCTTTTTCGCGGTCTTTCCCTGCCTCTTGATGTTTCCATTTTCACGTTGTATGCTCTTGCTACTAGCGACATTGGGTTCATTCTCACTAGATGGCTGAACCAGTTATGTTTAAGGATAAAAGTAGGGCAGGTCTAGCAGAACCGATAGGGGGTTAAAGCATGCACCGATGGCTGCTCTAGTCAGTGTACATTATAGCCCATATCACCCAGGACAATCTCCAGAATTGGCACCCTGAATGTTACAGCTATGTATGAATTCTGAAAGACAGCACAGGTAGTAGAAAAAAAAATTGAAATATTATAAGATTAAAATTTTGGGATTGCCTAAAAATACTCGGAGAAGAGAATTAGACCCGGAGATCAATAATATCGGGAGGAAATGGAGGGAGATGCGGGGGGAAAGAAAAATGTAGAATGATTTTGGCTGGCTGAGGGCCTAGCTCAAATGCCAGATATAACGAAACAAAAAGGTAATGTTTGATCCCTTCGTCACACATGTACATGCCTGCTAGGGTCTCAGTAATCATCTCAAAGGACAGCTTGTATATTATAATGTTTTCTTGCTTATCCTTTAGAGGAAGTCACACTCAACCCAAGCATTTTTAACTGTTTGTGATGTCCCTGCAAGTTTACGTCCAGTAGTTTGCCATTTTCGAATGACCGGCACTCATACTTTTCTATAGAAACCAACACAAATTAGTTTTAGTGAGTCATGAATTATTGATGATTCCACATGTCCATGCGTTTATAATGAACATAATGTGTGAATGATATAATGTATGAGACTAGAGAGATAAGAAGGACTGAATGGTAGCGGCCTTGAGTGCTCAATTTTTACCTTCGAAACTAAAGTTCGTTCGTTGGTTCGTTCAGTTCACGTAGACAGATTAGTTAATGGAGCGATAAACAGATGAAATAATGTACGCGCAATAATATAATAAAAATTAAGACAAGTATCAATACAATGCCTTGCTACGTGGCGAAGAGATTATGATCGCGGTTCATAATACTGTATACCCGCGCTCAAAACACAGTTGCGCGCGATTTGGCAGCAGACAGCGTAGCGTTTGTTTTGATTTGGTATCTGTGCCGGTCATTCAGAAAGCAATGGCAAACTACTGAACGTAAACTTGCCATTAGATCACAGCGGTAGAAATGCTGGTGTTGACTGCGATGTCCTGTAAACTGATATGCAAAAACAAAACAAAAAATCAATACAATACGCATTAATACAACATAACACAATTGTCCAACGTTTCATGAACAAAACAAAGAAAGATATACATAAATTAATAAGATATTAAAAAACAATAAATGTACATTAAATCATAATAGGAAGGTGAAGGACGAGTGCTTGACTTTCGTTGATGGAAGAAATCTGTGTGACTCTTTTCACTGTCTTATCTATCTTTTTGTTGTATCTATATATCTTTCTTCTCTGATTTCTTTAATTTATCTAACTTCTCTGTCGTATATATTTAGATATCTTCTGTGTCTTCTCTGTCTTAGCTGTCTTCTCTATCTTATCTCCCTTTTCTGTCTTGTATCCATTTCGTGTCTTACCTATCTTATATGTCCTATCTGTCTTCTGTCTTCTCTAATTTATCTGTCTGTTTTGTATTATTTGTCGTCTCTGTCTTATATGGCTTTTTTGTCTTATCTGTCTTCGTAGTCTTATATGCCGTCTTTGTCTTATCTATATATATTTGCTATATTATCTACCTTCTCTGTTTTATTTATCTTCTCCGGCTTCTCTATCTTATCTTCCGTTTTTCTTATCGGCATTCGCTATCTTATCTGCCTTCGTCTCTGCCCCAACTGTCTTCCGTGTATTCTCTCTCCTCTCTGACCTGCCTGTCTTATCTGTCTTCTCTGTCTTATTTGCCTTCACTCTATTATCTGCCTTATCTGTGTCTTATCTGTGTCTTATCCAGAGCGGGATACAGTACACAAGAAGAAATCTGTTAAAAGAAACACTAAGTACTGTAGCTGGTACGATCCAACAGATTTCCCCCTTAGAAAATCTATTAGATTATGTTCATTGTCCCTCAATTTGACAAGAACGCATTAAACCCAAAAACCCAGGACCTGTGTAAAACGAAACAAAATCAATAACCGAATTCTAAAACAGGTTGACAAGGCTGGGGGTCTGTGCTTGTAGTTTGTCATTGGAGAATGCGGATGAATTCCTTGCCTGACCGTCTGTATCGAAGACTGCTTATGTGATATGTGTTTATATGAGGATTATAAACGCATTTCAAGCTATTATGTCTCAGTGAGTTCGAACTAAAACACCCTGGAATGTCGAGAATTATTGGAGTGTTAAGGAAGATATTTGGTTATCGAATATCTGCATAATATTTGGCTGTAAAAATGTGTGTGATCTTTGACTACTTTGTCACCAGAGACAACTTTTTTATATCACCGCAGGGCGGGAAAACCCGCGCACGGAAGTGCGTGGGATTATATTTCTGAACGTTTGTGTATTCATGCGCTAGATAACAATGTAATTTTTATTTTTCTGATTTAATTGGCGTATATAAAGAAAAGAGGATGTTAAGATAGCGCAATAGCCTATTGGCTGATAGTTTTGTGGTAAAATCTCGATTGACGCGGGGATTTATTTGTTTACAGGGCCAACTTAACTTAAACAGAGCACCAGGGAATTTTATAGAAGCTAAAGTCGGTCGATGTAAATTTAATTAATACTGTCGATGTAAATGTAATACTGGCCATATCAAACATCTAGTGTTGACTGGTCTATTAAAACATGCGTTCGAATCCTCGGTAAGGTGTGAATTCTTTTATGTCGGGGGCAAAATCAAAATCCAAATCTGCACAGGTCGCGGCGACTGCACTAGCCAGGCGGCCTTAATTCCTTATACTCAAGTTCCGGCTGCACTACACTGCAAAGTACTATAGGTAATAGATGAAAGTTTGTGTTGTTAATGACTAGTCCCATAAATTCAATACGCTTCCAAACGTGGAGCATGGTTCTTAAATCTGGTTTTCTTATGAATAATTAAATTTACTTGTATTTGACAGGACGTTGCAATCAGCTCCTATTCGCTATGTATGTGTTATAGGTAATTATACGTTCATTAGTTTGCCATTTCCGGCTCTGTAGCGAAGGGGTTACATACGCATACCTCGTTCGAAGCACAGCTACGGTCGATTTAGCAGCAGACTGCCTAGCGTTTATTGTTATATAATGGTATTAGTGGGGGGTCAAACTACCGAATGTAAACTTGCCAAGAAATCACACACAGCCTAAAAATGCTGTGGCTGAATGCGACTTCCTCTAAAGGATATGCAACTAACGAACGTTTGCCGTTACTTTCTGAACGGGAAGTCAACGTCGGCCAGCTGACCTGTGTGAGGAATGAACCCATTTCTCCATCGTCAGGGCACAGAAAGTCTTAGCCTATCGATCACGTCAGCCTCATTTATAAATCTTCTCGTCGCGTTGGTAACTTACGGGGTACGTGAGCCGGTCGCTCAGAAAGCAAAGGCAAACTACTGAGCGTAATCTTGCCAAGAATTCAACGATCATCTGAAAGATGCTGATGTTGACAGCGATGCCCTGTAAAGGATATGCGAAAAAAAAACTAAACTTATAAGACGAACTACTCACCTGGAACCCAAGAAATAGTTCTTCTTATCAGAAATGTTCAAGCATATAGTAATGCACTTGCAACGTAAAATTCAATATTGTACTTCACATCAGAAGTTTGCCACATCTGACATCGCTTAAGGCGTATGCACTGTATATCTAAATTTTACTCTTTAAACATTCAGTTTCTGTTCTCTTGAAGTGCTGAAGTGCAAATCAGTGGGACATAGCAC
>OY992896.1:59056431-59062895 GCA_963921405.1 Cepaea hortensis
CCTCTAGAGAAAGGAGGAATAGAATATTAGAGATTTCCGCACCACCGCTGTTTGGACAGGAAGAACATAGTATTAGAGATTTAAGCATGAAATCTGTAAAATATGAAGAACAGAATATTAGAAATGTTAGCACGATACTAGCGGAATAGTATATTAGATATCTCAGAGTGACTCCTGTAGACAAACTAAAGAACAGTAAAACATGTATATAGTATAACTCCCATATTGTAAAGAGGAATGGAAGATTAAAGATGTCAGCATGACTTGTGTATTGTAAAGAAGAAATGAAGATTAAAGATCTCTGCGTGATTTCTGTATTGGAAAGAATAAAGGAAGATCAAAGTTCTCAGCATGACTCCTGTATTGGAAAGAAGAAAGGAAGATTAACGATCTCAGCGTGACTCCTGTATTGGAAAGACGGAAGGAAGATTACAGATCTCAGTATGACTCCTGTATTAGAAAGAAGAAAGGCAGATGACAGATCTCACCATGATTACCGCAGACGAACTAAAGAACAGTATAACAGCTTTCTCAGTATAACTCCTATTTTGGTAAGAATACTATACGATTTAAAGATTTCAGCATGATTTCTAATGAACAACACATCAGCTATCTCACCATGACTCCTGTATTGGAAAAAAGAAAGGAAGATTAACGATCTCAACATGCCTCCAGTAGAGAAAGAGAGAGAAAAAAATATCAACGTGACATAAGACCGTGGCTGTTATTAGGTTCAAACATATAATATGATGTATTTACAAACGAGGATTACGTCCATCTTCTCTGTTGTTTTCATGACAACACATTTAGCCAGACGGTATCAACTTTCTTGATGATAAATAATGATGCTAGGTGTATAGACAATAATTCCATTCGAAGCTGCCATAGATTTATAGTCAATTATTCCTATAAAAACTGCTATAGGTTTATAGTCAATTATTCCATTAAAAGCTGCCAAAGGTTTATAGCCAACTATTCCACTGAAAGCTGCCATAGATGTATAGTAAATTATTTCATTTCAAAGCTGTCCGTTTAACGCCCTTCCATCGTGGAAAATATTCTTTCAAAGCAATAACAATTGGAAAATGTTTTTAATGAACTCCACTGGTGGAGTTTTTCTCCCGCCAAAGCGGCATTCACATATGTCCTTTTCCATCCATCCATCCATCATGTGCCATGCCGATAAGCTTGGGCGGTCATGTTCTGCCATCTCACTCGATCACCAGAGTCGTGGATCAGCTCCGTATTCCTCGACCATGCCACGTGGCCAAGCCATCCAGGTATTTACTTCTGGGTCTTCCCCTTGGTCTCTTCCCTTCGATCTTGCCAGTTGTCACCAAGTTCTCCAAGTCATTTCTTCTCATAACGTGCCCAAAAAATGGTGTTTTCCTTTTCCATGCAGTATTATAAATCTTGACGTCACACCAGTAACACTCGCCTAATCCTTCCAAGCGGTGTAGCGTAACTCTTTAGCCGGCCTCCTCATAGCAGGGCTTCTCGTGCAAGATTGACTAACTAAAGACGTTACAATCAAAAGTCGCGTCGATTGTCGACATCAATAGTATGTGTTTGTCACACGTCTTTCTTGATAATAATATCAAGAAGTTCTTACGATGATATGTTCATGATATTGTCGTGTGATGGTCGTTGTCTAGGTAACGATACTCATGGTGTGTCAATGGAGATATCTAACTGTCTTGCAATATAACTCACCCCCGCAGTGCATATTCACCAGGCATTAAACAAGATTCCGTTGGCGCACATAATCCTTTATTACAGAAATAAGACGGACAGACGGAACATGTTTATACATCCAGAAATAATGTAATCCATAGAATATAATATCCTCCTCACAATTTAACCAGCACACATCAATGCCTTCTCAAGCCTGCTTCATATCAAATCCACAAGACATTTAGTCCAGCTACTATCCACGGCTGGATCTCCTACAATACAACCCACACATTGGGTCGGAGCCACTGCTCAACTATGCAACCCACTCTGGGTTTAGGCCCTCACTCACTATAGAACCCACTCGGGTTCAGGCCTGTCTTCACAACTAGGAGAACAACACAACACGGAGATCTCTAACTCCGCTTCTCCTTAGAATACCGACCAGTTCGGCATCTACACATCAACTGTCCCAAGTCCCTTGACTTCACACACAAAAATACACTGTCCTTCCCCCATCCCCCTGGGGTCCACACTCACCCTTCCCATTATTTCCCAGGACTGGCTGTTTTCTCATAGCCAGGTCAGTCACTTTACTGTCTCCCACTTTCATCTCCATTCTTTCTCAAGCCCGGTCACTCAACTCAATGTCAATGACCCAGGCTTATGTCAGTGTTTAATATTAGCGTTGGCGGGTATAACTGATACCGTATGACAATGAGGTTCTCAGAAACAAATTGTGTGAACGTTTGGGTGTGTTGTGTCTGTGTGTTGCCTTTTTGAAATTAATAACTCTGGCTTATTTCACTGTGGTGGTCTGCCATGAAGTCTTCTGTATCAGAAATAGTTAAAAGATCAAACCATGAAAAAACTTTAACTACCAATTATTTTTCAGACAAGAAACAATCATGGCAGCGATCCCACAATCACTTCCATAAAGACAAGAACAGAATCTCTTTATTGTCATCGTGTAACGGGGGCCTTTGCAGAACGTCGCACTCATCACGGTCCCCACCGAACAGATTCTTAATCCTTTGCAGTGTCAATGTCTGATGCATGTTTAGGAACATGCTGTCTGTAATGCCATCTTGTCCATCTTTGTGCTGGTAGGGTCGAATCATGTCTTTACTTTCAGAAGCCTTGCTTCCCAGCAAAGTTTTGTTTTCCTCCAAACTTCGGCAAGTTTAATTTCCTTTACACGAGGTCTCAGTCAACCACAGCATATTTTGACTGTAATTTATTGGCAGATTTAAGTTCAGTAGTTTGCAACTGATTTCAGAATGATGAGCACTCATACCAATGTATGAAAATCAGTCAAGGGCGATCTGCTTCAAAATCGCCCGCAGCCGTGTTTCGAACACGATATGCGGGATTACGAAATGCGTTCGTGACACCTTCGTCACAGAGTCTGTTGACGTTTAATACGGCCAAATGATTTCGGTGTCCGAGAAATGATGATGTTAATTAGCTCGTGTTTTTCTCTGCTCAGATTGTTAGAAGCTGGGCTGGGGGAACGAACGAACGAACGATCACACTTTATTTTCAAAGGGTTAAGAATTGGGCATTGGGGAAATTGTTTGTGCCAAGAGCCATTTGGATATTTATAACTTCGTTCGCGGGCATACCAAATTACCACCCTAAAAATTAACCTGCTATATTTGGTCACACATTTAATGAACTCACCCCTAATGTGATAGCGGAAACTGCTTATTTTTAGCGAGGCATGCGATGTAAGCTGGTAGTAATGATGTTGGTACTCACAACTGCATTGCCAGGTACGCGTCGGTCTGTCTGTAGTGGTGTAGATTCTTTGTGATGGTAACTTTAGAAAAGAATTGCTCACAGCACTAAGAAGTTCCGAAAACATATGCATATTTCAGTGCGTGTTTCCTGTGAGTGAAACTGCCATTATAGTATTTCATGTCTTATACCACATGTACTGTCTTTTTCAAATCATGTATAGTTCTAACATTCCAAGTGTCAATTGTGAAGATTTTCTTAGGTGATGAAATGTGAGAGATCCAGACTCAATCAATCAATCAATCATGTGCCATGCCGGAAAGCGTGGGCGGTCATGACTCGCCATTTCACTCGATCACCAGTGTCGTGGATCAGCTCAGTGTTCCTGTCTCGTCCATGCCATGTGGCCAAGCCATCCAGGTATTTTCCTCTCGGTCTTCCTCTTGGTCTGTTCCCTTCGATCTTGCCAGTTGTCACTAAGTTCTCCAATCCATTTCGTCTCATAACATGTCCAAACAATTTTGACTGTCTACGTCTAATTTCTCTAATCAGTTTACGATGTTCATTTGTCTCCTGTAGCACTTGGTCATTGGTTTTTCTGTCTGTCCATGGTATTCTTTGCATTTTCCCCAGAAACCACATTTCTGCAGCCATCAGATGCTTTTCAGCTTGACTGCTCATTGTCCAAGTTTCACATCCATACAAAGGAACAGGCTCTATGTATCCCCTCAACACTCTTTTTCTCGTTTCAATTGACATCTTTTTATTGGTCAGAATGTTTTTCATCTTGCTAAAGGCTACTTTCGCCATGGCGATTCTTGTTCTAATCTCTTCAAGGCATCTCCCATAAGATGTTATGACTGTTCCAAGATAATTGTACCGATTCACTTGTTGAAGCATATTTCCATTTACTTGTATATTACATTGTGGCACTTCTTCCTTCCTAGTGACGACCATAACCTGAGTCTTTTTACAATTTAATTCTAACCCTAGTTGCTCACTGTGTACAACAACCGCATCTACTAATTGTTGCAGGTCCTGCGCATTGTCTGCAATTAATACTGTATCATCTGCATATCTAATGTGGCTGATTCCATTTATATCCTCTACATTTCTGAAAATATTTTCACTTTATAGGGAAAAAAAGATCTGGAGACATCACACATCCCTGCCTAACACCTCTCTTAATTGGCTGATACTGTCCCACTTCATTATCAGTCCTTATTGCAGCTTGTTGTTTCCAATATATGTTTTTATAAGTCTAATGTCTTTCCCATCAATTTGTAGATCTACAAGCATATCCACCATGCTGACATGTCTAACTCTATCAAAAGCCTTTGTATAGTCAATAAAGCAAAGATGTATATCCTTGTTTACTTCTATAGCACGTTCAGACTGCATGTTGCATAATTCAAAAAGAACTGCTTCCATCTCGGCTGGTTCATTTATTCGTCTTTCCTTATCATTAAACATCCTCATAGTTAGTTGGGCATTGGCAGCTAGTTTACTACGAAAGAGGAAGCTAGTCCTATGCCAACTCCCTTTAGTTGCCTCCCACGGCTTGCTTAGCAGGTTACAGTATTGCTATTATTTGCTTCCCGTATGGCTCTCAATAACACACCGGCGTCTGGTATAAGCTGACATGTAAAATCAAGGTAATTACTTGATTTAATGTGATTAAAAATGCGTGTTCCTGGGTTAATTGATGCGGAAGTGCAGACTGGCAGATGGGTCTGCATGATAAATGTTTCCCGAATTTTAATATCAAGTTGCTTCGTTCGTTGACCTGGAATGTGTCTAAATTCTTCTTCTACTTATTCTCCAATGAATAAATAAAATACATTTAAGCAACATCTTCTTCTTTTCATCTTCTTCTTCGTCTTGCTGCTGCTTTATCTGTTCAACCTCGTCCTTCCTCTTCCTCTTCTTCTTCTTCTTCTTCTTCTTCTTCTTCTTCTTCTTCTTCTTCTTCTTCTTCTTCTTCTTCTTCTTCTTCTTCTTCTTCTTCTTCTTCTTCTTCTTCTTCTTGTCTTCTTCTTCTTGTCTTCTTCTTCTTCTTCTTCTTCTTCTTCTTCTTCTTCTTCTTCTTCTTCTTCTTCTTCTTCTTCTTCTTCTTCTTCTTCTTCTTCTTCTTCTTCTTTCTTCTTCTTCTTCTTCTTCTTCTTCTTCTTCTTCTTCTTCTTCTTCTTCTTCTTCTTCTTCTTCTTCTTCTTCTTCTTCTTCTTCTTTGAACTCTTTTTCCTTCTCCGCCTCTTACTCCTCCTCCTCCCTCTCGTTTTCCTCATCCTTTTCTTCCCCGTCTCCACTTCCCCCTCAACCTCCTTCCCCATCCCCATTCTCTTTCCTCTTCCACCACCCACTTCCCCTCCCCGCCTCCGCATCTTGTAAGAACAACAGCAACAGCAGCAACAACAACAACAAAAACAACTACAACAACAACAACAGCAACAACATCTAAAAATACTACTACTACTAATTTAACTCCTGCTACTAATACTGCTGCTTTTACTACTACTACTGCTACTACTACTACTACTACTACTACTACTACTACTACTACTACTACTACTACTACTACTACTACTACTACTACTACTGCTGCTGCTGCTGCTGCTGCTGCTGCTGCTGCTGCTGCTGCTACTACTACTACTACTACTAGAATTACAATTGATATTTCAAATATCGCCTTTGAACACTCATTATATATATATATATATATATATATATATATATATATATATATATATTATATATAAGATATATATATATATATATATATATATATATATATATATATATATATATATATATATATATATATATATATATATATATATCTTATATATAAAAGGCAATGTGTGTGGATATGTCTGTATGTATGTCCTTTATGCGTTCGCGAACGGCCCATCCGATTGAGATGAAATTTTCTACATGTCTTCCTCTCATTCCAGCGCTGCCAACTGTCATATTTTCGTTTCTTCTTCCTCCTCCTCCCTCCTCCCCCTCCCTAAATACGTACGTAAATATATGATGATGATGATGAAAGAATCCCC